>PVKN010007311.1:0-17339 GCA_004027915.1 Capromys pilorides
CAGCTTGTATGCTGCAGTTGGATGGTTTAATACAGCAATGTGGTGAGACAGTGAAGGAAACAATTAATGTGAAAACTGTATGTGGCTGTTACACATCAGCAGGGACCTATGGATTAGATTCTGTAAAGAAAAAGTGCCTTGAATGGCTTCTAAACAATTTGATGACTCATCAGAATGTTGAACTTTTTAAAGAGCTCAGGTATTTGAATTTTAAATAACTTTGTAATTATTCTAAATTAATATTTTTCATTTGTTAAATATGTATTATTTTTGTAGAACATGAAAAGTACACAGTTAATGAAAGATGCTGTGACTATATCCATAAACTGAAGAAATGCAGGATAAGTTTCTTTGTTATATATTATAACTATTATTTTAGTTAGTTTTTATGGAAAAATGTATCACAGTCATAAGACTGAAGTTTCTAGTGCTGCCTCACTTCTGCTAGGCTCTTAGCGTAACATTTAAAGGGGCTATTCGGGATTATAAAGGGTATAGAGGTGAGTGTTTCAGGCTTTCTGCTGCCAAGGAGCTTTTGGAATAATGAAGCTGAGGTATTTGAGATAGATCTGAAGAACTTCTGAGAACTTTAGGGTACAAACATTGGGAGTATGTGGCGTTTTGAAGGGAATGTATAAAGCCAAAAATTTAACTTACATTGTTTCTTGAAATGTCAGTTTCATTGTTCTTATAGTGAGAAAGATATGAGAGAGGTGTGCATTACTGTGTTTATATTATGCAGTAAAATATTCAGAGTTACTTTAATTCTCAATATAAAACACAATTTATAAATTTTTGTTTTGTTTTGCTGTGTTGAGTCTGGGTCTTGCTGTGCAGTTCAGCCTGGCCTTGCTGGCTAGATAGCCGTGACTGGCCTTAAACTCATAGCATTCCTCCTGCCTCAGCCTCCAGAGTGCTGGGATTATGAGTACAGCACAACACCTGGCTTGTTTTTGTTTTTAGTGGTTAGATTACATTGTGGATTCTTAGGTTCTTTTCATTTCTGTGTCTTAAGAGATACTATAATAGTGGGCCAGGGAGATAGCTCAGGGGCATAAGCACTGCCTGGCAAGTGCAAGGTTCTGAGTTTGATCCCCAGTACAACAAAAAAGAAAAAAAACATACTGTAATAGACAAGTTTGAGAAGTGTTCATCACCTAGTGATGTCAAGGCATAAACAAATCCCTGCATTATGTTTGATTTGAAAATAACACGTGCTTCTTCTCGTTCATAACTTTTTGTGTGGTGATGGTGGTGGTGGCAACATTAGGAATTGAACCAAGGAGTGGAGGTGTAGCTCAGTGGCACAGCATCTGCCTGGCAAGCAAAGTGTTATAAGTTCAATTTCCAAAGATAAGGAATTGAAGTGAGGGCTTTTGCATGGAGCTAACCTTAGCTGCCCATGTTGAGCTAAAAATTGTGATTCTCCTGCTTCACACTCCAGAATGCTGGGATTAAGGTGTGCACCACCGTAATTTCCCATTGAACTTTTTCAAAGGGAGTTTAGGCTGAGGCATAATTGTAAGTCCAAGCCTTCCTTGGGCAATTCAGTAATTTAATGAGACCCAGTCTCAAAATTGAAAAATGGTGCTGGAGATATAGCTCAGTGGGGTGACCTGAGGTTTAATCCCCATCATTGGAAAAACTGAGACTAGGAGGGTCACCTTAAAAATTCAGAAGTTCTGCATATATGTAACCCCAGCACTCTGGGAGGCTGAGGCAAGAGGATCAAGAGTTCAGCCCAGCCAAAGCAACTTAATGAAACCTTGTCTCAAAATTTAAAAAACAAAACAAAATAAAACAAAAAACTAAGGTTTGAGAATGTAGCTTAGTGTGAAGGCCGGCCCTGGAGTCAATCTGCAGCATTGCGACAGGGAGACACACACACACACCCCAAACAGAAAGCCAGAAGCTCTTTCTTTTTAAAATGGCATAAAAGAAAGAAAAAAAAACTAATGGTATCACTTCCAGCCCAAGCTAAAATGCATTTCTCACTCTTACTCTAATAGTAATAACATTTCGTAACTAATCAATGCTTTTAAACTTAGGGGAAAAAAAACTTAGAGATGAAAGATTACTTTGGCATATGTGCTGAATTAAGCACCTAGATTACTTTAAATATAAAACTGTTTTAGGGGCCAGCGAGATGGCTCAGCGGTCTAAAGCAAGCTTAGGCAACCTCAGGGACTGTGGTTCGATCCCCAGCACCACATGCTGCACCGCCCCCACCCCCAGGGCAGGCTGAGCTGACCATTAAAAAAAAAAAAGATAAAAACTGTTTTAATGAATTTGGCATGTCTTGTGTTTTGTTTTTGAGGTTTTTTTGTTTGTTGTTGTTTTAACATAGTGTATACAAGGTAGGTCACAGAAGGCTGCCCCTTAAAATGCATACAGAAAGTTACATTATTGGGGTGCTGGCTATAATTAGATCAGTAGGTCAAAGCACATCATTTCACTATCAGTGTGAAAACAGACTTTTCACAGCATACTTTCTTTAAAAATTTTTTTAAATCTTTATTTATTTGGTACAGGGTCTCGCTGTGCAGCTCAAACTCGTAGTGTATCAGCCTCCCCAGCGCTGGGATTACAGGTGTGCACCTCCGCGCCCAGTTTCAGGGCCAGCACAACATGTGGTACCAGGAACGAACCCAAGTCCTTGCACTTGCCAAGCAGGTGCTTAGACTGCTGTGCTATCCTCAGCCCCACACCACACTTCGTGAACTAAAAGTATTGATAATTTCCAGAATATTAATAACTAAGACTCACTGCCTTATACAAAAAACTGCTGTCAGTTTTAATTCCACATTTTCATTTGATAAAATATTAAGAAAACAGGCTCACTCTTCTGTTTCATTTTTTGCAGTATAAACGTCATGAAACAGCTCATTGGTTCATCTAATTTATTTGTGATGCAAGTGGAGATGGATGTATACACAGCTCTAAAAAAGGTATTAAAAAATAAAGCGTATATATATGACATAATATGATGTACACAGGGGTATCACCCCAGCATTGGTCATATAGTGAAAAACTGCAAACAGCTAATAGTGTCCAGTGGTAAAGGGTGATTATTATATAAGAAAAGGTAGAGTTATAAATGATACTTAATTTATGATTGTTATATTCCAATAAACCCTTAAGTTGAAAATATCAGTTAATATACCTAACCTCCTGAACTTGATCACTTAGCCTCACCAACCCGAACACTTACATTAGCTACAGTTCAGCAAAATAATCTAACACAAACCCTACTATAATGTCACATCTTATGTAATTTGTTGAAGCATATTGAAAATGAAAGCGTATGGTTATTTGAGCACCCTTCCACAGAATCATGAAGTTAAAAAATCCTAGACCAAACCATGGTAAGTTGTAGGATTGTCTACAAAAGTATTATATCTAAGAATTTGTGAATGATTTTACTTGGCCTTTGTAGTTTTCTGTCATAGGAATACTCATCTGTTTTTTTCTCAAAATTTTTTCAACACCAAGTGTTATTTAAATTGCAAATATATGGAGTTGGGGTCATAGCTCAGAGGCATAAGCACCTACCAGGCAAGCACAAAGACCTGAGTTTGATTCCTGGCCCAGCATGCGTTGCCATGCTGTGCTGGCCCGGCTGGGCATGGTGGCACACGCCTGTAATCCCAGTACTCCTGGAAACATCTATATGGCTATCAACAGATAAAAGGTTTAAAAAAAATGATATTTATACATAATGGAATACAATTCAGCCAAGAAGGGTAAATTAAAGTCATATGCAGGAAAGTAAAGGTACTGAGGCCATAATACTAAATAAAATAATCAGATGGTTAAATATTACATGGTTTTTCTTACATGGAAAACCTAAAATATAAGTAAATTGAAAAACAAAATACTAGGGCCAGCGGTATAGCTCAGTGGACTGAGTGCTTGCTTAGGGAAGCCCAGGGGCCAGAGTTCAATTCCTGGCCCCTCCTGTCCGCTGAGCCTGCCATAGAGTCTGGGCGTGGTGGCGTGCGTCTATAATCCCAGCACTGGGGAGGCAGGAAACAGGAGAATCCCTGTGAGTCCGAGCTGCATAGTGAGACCCTGTACAAAAAAAAACCTCAGCAACTTTCGAGCTGCCTTCAAAAAAAACAAAAACAAAATACTGCTGTGCTGGCCCAGCCCCAGGGCATGCTGAAACTGTGATTGATTGAGACTGGCTGCAGTAGCTCCCAGCTCTTTGGAGGCTGAACACGGGCAAGGCACTACAAGTCCAATCTGTGTAGTGAGACCCTGTAAACCCTGTAGACCCTTACTAAAAGATACAAAAATAAAAGATGGATGATAAAAGAAGACTTGCTGGACTGGAGAGATAGCACAGTATTATAAGCACCTGCCTGGCAAGTGCAAGGTCCTGAGTTCAATTCCTGGTACCAAAAAAAAAAAAAAACCAAAGTGAAAATGGTCTGTAAAATTAAAATTTTGGGCTGGCCAGATAGCTCAGTAAATTGAAGTTCCTGCAAGCTGGCACAGGGGCTAGGGGCTCAATCCCTAGGCCTGCTGCGCCGACCCTGCTCCCAGGGTGCACTGAATCACAAGGCAACTGAGACTGGGCGTACACCTGTAATCCCACCTCTTGGGAGGCTGTAAACAGGCAGATCACTATGAGTCCAATCTAGTAGTGAGACCCTGAGCACCCTGTAGGCCCTTTCCTAAAATACAAATTAATTAATTAAAAAGGAAAAAAATAAATTAAAATTTCACCTTTTTTTTTTTTTTTCCTTTTTTGAGATAGGGTCTCACTATGTAGTTTAGGCTGGCCTTGAGCTCACTTTGTAGCTCAGGCTGGTTTTTTTTTGTCTTTTTGACACAAGGTCTGGCTGTGTAGTTCAGCCTGGCCTCGAATTCATTTTTGTAGCCCAGGCTGGTCTCAAACTCACACCAATCCTCTTGTCTCAGCCTCCCAAGTGCTGAGATTACAGACATGCATCATCACACCCAGCTCTTAGGCTGGTCTTGGACTTGCAATAATTCTCCTGCCTCAGCCTTCTGAATGCTGGGGTTACAAGCATACACCACCAGGCCTGGCCAATATCATCAGTTTTTGTTGGTTTTTTGTTTTTGTTTTTATAGTTAGTTGGGTTTTTGTTTGTTTTCAATGACAGCCATTCTTTCTGGAGTATCATAGAACCTCAGCGTTGCTTTTATTTGCATTTCTTTGATGGCCAAAGATGTACATATTGATCATTTGTACTTCTGTTGAGATATGTTTGCTTCAAGGCAGGGGAATATAGCTCAGCAGTTCAGCACCTGCCTGGCAAGTTCAAGGTCCTGAGTTTGATTGCTGATTCCAAAAAAAAAGAAAGAAAAGAACTATGTTTGCTTCTTTCAGTTGCCCAATGTTTGATTATTTTTATCTTAGGGGTGTCATGTTTCTGAGTTCTGTATATGTTCTAGATACTAGTCCCATGTCTATTGAGTGTTTACTTTGCTGTGCACAAACTTTAAATTTGAAAAATAGAACTCTTACAATTACTAAGTAATAAATAGGCTTGAGGCAGAGGACAGATTTTGGGAAACCTGTTCCACTGTTTTTTTTTCCTGCTACCTAATTTTGATTTTAGCGTTTTGTTTCTGGCATGAAGCTTGCATGCAAGATCAGTATAAAGTTACTAATGCAGTATATCATAAAGCTTTACCTTGTAATATAATTAAGGTGTGTTTGTGACTATGAATATTTTTCAAGGATTGACTTTTTTTTGGTACCAGGGGTGGATTGACTTCTTATATAGATCCAGTTTTTGTTTTTGACTGTGTATGATTAATACCATGATGAATTTAAGTGTTAGCATATTTTATAATAGTGCCACTTTTCTCTTTCAGTTGCTTGTTAAACAGAAGTTAAAATTTTTCAAGTATTATGTTTAAAGATAGAAGCAATTTGAAATATAAAAAGGTGAAGTTTTGTTATTTCTTTCTGTTTTTAACATAGTGGATGTTCCTTCAACTTGTGCCTTCTTGGAATGGATCTTTAAAACAGCTTTTGACAGAAACAGATGTCTGGTTTTCTAAGCGGAAAAAGGGTACGCCTGAAGTTTTTGAGAACTTATCCTTTTGTAAATGAAATTTGTTAGAATCAGGTTCTGTGAGAGAGAGAGAGAGAGATTGAGAGAGAGAGGTGTTATAATCAAATCACAGACAATGTAGCTAAAAGTGTACTTGTACTTTGACTTATTACAGTTGTCTTACATGTTTTTTATGTTCTTTGGCCTATTAGTCTGTATATGTAATTAACTATACGGTCTTAGAGAATAAATTAATCTGGGCCAGCAAGATAGTTCAGTGGTCTAAAGCGCCCGCTTATGATAGCTTAGGCAACTGCAGAGACCACGGTTCAATCCTTGGCACCACGTGCTGGGCCAGCCCCACCCCCAGGGCAGGCTGAGCCGGCCATTAAAAAAAAAGAATAAAATAAATGAATCTGATGCTGGAAAAATAAAATGAAGGGTGGAGGAAAAAAACTGAAATGTATTGTATACATATACCAGTTTCTTACAGTAAATATAACCATTATGTACTGCAAACAAATGCTAATAAAAAACAAATCAGGTCCTGACTTGATTACAGACTGGCTTTTAGATCTGGAGAGAACTCTTGCAATTATCCAATACAGCTTTGCTTTTACAGTGTGAACATTGAGGCTAAATAAGAAAAATACCTTTGCTACTGTCATCTGAGTTGTTAGTCTTAGGGGGCCAGGGAGGTAGTTCTGTGGCACAAGTGCCTGCCTAGCAAGTGCAAGGTTGTGAGTTCAAACCCCAGTCCTACACACAAAAAAAAGAATTGTTAGTCTTTGAGCCGTCACCATATGTTATGATGCCCTAAAATTATTTTCTTCTATTTTTGTACTAATAGTTCCTCATGATTATGTTTCTTTTAACTGTATTGCATGATTTCCCTGGCAAACCATACCCTATTAGGCAAGAACTCCTTAGCATGGGGGCTAGATAGGGTTCTGTGTGCCACTAGTCCCTAAAAGTAGATACAGAATCTAATATATACTTGTATGCTCCCTGCATTTTTCAGGGGCAAAGGAAGCTTCAGTATCTTTCATTAGATTCTTGGAAGAGACGGACCTAAAATTGGTTAAGATGAACTGTTGTAAGGTCTTACCTGGGTAGAAAGATATATGCAACAAATTTAGAAAAAATTTTTGGTTATTTTAAGAGTCTCGCCATGCAGTTTAGGCTGGCCTTGAGTTCACTTTGTAGGCCTGGCTGATCTCAAACTTGCAGTGATCTTCCTACCTCAGTCTCCCAAGTGCTGGAATTACAGACCTGTGCCACCATATCTGGCCTGGAAAAAACTTCTGGTGGCCCCAGGTACAAAGAAACGACTGAATCATAACCTTTAGTTCATGGCTTTCTTAGATGACTATCATTTTTGGTCCATGCATGGCTATCTTCTTTTTAAATTTTTCATTAATACATTGGACTCCCATGAACTAGTGTTCATAACTTCACTCTGCACAAATGTTTCTTTCCTGTTGAATCACTCTTTCCCTAACGACTATCTTGAATTTTGTTTATTATTTTGTTTTAAACAAAAAATGTTATTGCGTACATTATATAGTATATGAATAAGCTAACTCTGAAAAAAATAATCCTTGATTTGTAGCATTTTTCTCAGTGGTGCAAATTTACCTGTGTGGGACCAGGGAGATAGCTCAGCAGCATAAGTGCCGGCCTGGCAAGTGTAAGGTCCCAAGTTTAATTCCTGGCACCAAAACAACAACAAAAAAAGCGTTCAACTTCATTCAGTGTGGCTGATTTTAGGCTACCAGCATGACAGCTGGGAAGAGATATCCATGGTAAACCCCTTGCAGCAAGCCTTGATTATAATATTTGAGCTGCTATGAAACAGCCTCACATTGTGGTTTTAAAATTTATCTCAATAATTTAGAGATTAAATGGCCCTTATATGTTTATTGATCATGTTCCCTCTTCTGTAAATGTGTGCTTGAACATTTTCCCTATTTTAATAGCAGATTTGAGCCGGATGTGGTGGTGCACACCTATAATCCCAGCACTCAGGAGGCAGAACGGTCGTAGTGAGTTTGAGACCAGCCTGGGCTACAGAGTGAGCTCAAGGCCAGCCTGAGCTATGTCATAAGATTCTGTCTCCAAAAGAAACCAAAAAAGAAAAAGAAAAAAAAAAAAAAAGTGGAAATTTGTGGGATCGGGGTTAGCTTGAGTGGCACAAGCGCCTGGCTAGTATGAGGTTCTGAGTTCAATTCTTGGTACCCTCCCCCCCAAAAAAGTAGATTTGTGCTAATGATTTGTATGTGTTCTTTGTATACTCTCAAAAGCCAGTCTTCTTTCGTAAATGTGTTTTACCCTTTCAACCTGTAAGCTACCCATTTACTGTCTTTTGATGAATAGAAGTTCTGAATTTTAAAATTTATTGTTGTGTAGACCAGGGCTGTAGCTTATTGGCGCAGCACCTGCCTGGCAAGCACGAGGCCTTTAGTTCAATTCCTGGTATGAAAAAAGAAAATTGGTTTTTTTTTTTTAAATAACCTTTAGTGTTGTGTTTGCATTAATCTTATGAAATCATATAGTCAGATTTCTTAGCTAAGAGTGAGTTTTTTTAAAATCGAACTTCTGAACTAAAAATGTGAAAAAGGGCTATATAATAAAATCTAACTTGATTTACTTGAAGGACAAGTACTAGGTTTATGTTACATTACGGCAATTAAAAATTAGAAAATGATAGAGGAAAAAAGTGAGGAAAGAATTCAAAAAACAGAAATCTATAAGAGATAAGAATGAAGAAGTTTTAAAAAAAAATACAAAAAGACTCAGTAGAAACAGTAGACGTTGCATAAGTGATGACCATAACCTCATGCCCTTTCATGCTCCAAGTGGTCCAGCCACAGAGGGAAACTAGTGGGAAACTTCACTAGCTGAAGTGACAGAAACCAAAATAGTTGTTTTTTTTGTTTTTTTTTTTTTGGCAGGACCGGGGTTTGAACTCAAGATCTTACACTTGTGAGGTAGGCACTTGTGCCACAGAGCTATCTCCCCAGCCCAGAAACCAAAATAGAAAGCTGTGGTCCTTTCTGGTTTTCTGACTCTAAGATCTTCTTCCTACTCTCAATTTGTAATGATATACAGAGTTAAGATAACTCTTCAGGAAGACAGTTATCACATAAAGCAAAATGCTTATCTAATGCTTATATATATTTTTTTTAAAAAAAATTTTATTTATTTATTTGTTTGCTTGTTGTGTTTGTTTGTTTCTTTATTTATTCATTTTGTGGCTGGCTCAGCCTGCCCTGGTAGTGGCGCTGGCGCAGCATGTGGTGCCGGGGATCGAACTGCAGTCCCCGCAGTTGCCTGAGCCCTCCAAGCAGGCGCTTTAGACCACTGAACCATCTCGCCAGCCCTAATGCTTATATTTTTCTAAGGACTTTGTAGAGTCATTTCAAATAACTATAAAATCTCAAAACTGATACATAGTTAGTATATAGAAGAAAAAAATCAGTTGTAGTCCTGTCCCCTGTTATATATTGGTATATCTTTTTAAAATTTTCCTTGCTATCTAACTTTTCAGGTATGTGAGAATCAGTTTAAAAGAAACAATAGCAACAGAAAAATTTCTACACAATTGTACTTAACGATTGATATTGAATTCGATTAATATAATTAGTATAGCTCCATGCTGCCAGCAAGATACTTTAAAACAAACTTTAGATTTCACAGATTCTTACCGAAGCAAATGAACTAGTTCCTCTATAGTCTTAAAGAACAGGCTCTGTGGGATTCAGATTTCTCTAAGATTGTCTACAATTATAATGTTATCATTTATTCATGTAGCAGAGCACCTTTAAGAACATAGTAGTATTCTTGGCCAGGGGTAGTGATGCACACCTGTGATCTCAACAGTTGGAGTCTTGAGGCAGGAGAATCATTGTACTTAGAGCCACACTGAACAAGGCTGTCTCAACAAAGAAAGAACATAATGATATTCTCAGTATATGCCCCCATGTAATTTACAAATTGGCTATTTTTCGGGCAGTACTGGGTATTGAACTCAAGGACACTACAACGGACCTATATCTCTGTTTCTTTTTCTTTTTCAGTTGAATAGGGTCTCACTGAGTTGTCCAGATTGGGCTTAAATTTGTGATCCTCCTGCTTTAGCTTCCTGAGTAGCTAGGATTAAAGAAAAGTGACACATTTATTTCAACCTGTGACACAGTTATCTTTTTTAAAAAAAGGCCAGGCATGATGGCATACACCTTTAATCCCTGCACTCTAGAAGGTAAAGGCAGGAGGATCACAAGTATACCTCAGCCTGAACTACCGATTTAGTGAGATCCTGCCTTAAAAAAAAAAAAAAAGAGTAGGGGGTAGAAGCTGAAGATGTAGCTCAGTGTAAGGGTCTGGCTTTTATTTCCCCATACTAAAAAGAAAGGGTAAGAGATGTAAAAAGTCTTGGTGTGGAGACTAATTTTCTACTTAGAAAACTTTTGTTTTGGGCTTGTCAGCTCAGCGGAATAAAGTGCCTGCTTAAGAAGGCGTAGGGACTGGGTTCGAGATCCCCACTGTGCCTTGTCAGCCCTGCCTCTGGGGCACCCTGAGACTGAGATTGAGACTGAGCATGGTGGTGAAAACAGGAGGATCACTACAAGTCTGACCTATGTAGTGAGACCCTGTAGACCCTATATTAAATACATATTTTAAAAAATTGTTTCATGAGGCATGATTTATGATGTAATGATCTATTATATTTGGGGTTTTTTTGTTGTTGTTCTGTTTTTGTATTACCGCTGGCTCAGCCTGCCCGGGGGGTAGGCCTGACGCAGCATGTGGTGCTGGGGATTGAACCATCCCTGCGGTTGCCTAAGCAAGTGCTTTAGACTGCTGAGCCATCTTACTCGCCCTGTTTTATTTTTTGTTTTCTGTTTTTTTATACATTATGGCCGGCTCAGCCTGCTCTGCGGTGGGGCTGGCACAGCATGTGGTGCCGGAGATCAAACCGTGTTCCTGGTTCCCTAAGCTTGCCTAAGCAGGTGCTTTAGACCGCTGAGCCTTCTCACTGAGCCATCTCATAGGCTCCAAACCCTTTCTGTTTTTCAACCTCCCAAGCACTGGGAGTACAGGATGCACCACCACACCCAGTCTCATTCACTAGCTCAGTGGGCCCAGAGAGTCCCAGCAGGTGGGTCCAGACTCAGGCTGGGGATCAAACCCCCAGGCCCTACTGCCTAAGCAGATGTTTTAATCTGCTGAGCTATCTGGCCAGCCCTTGATGTGCATAATAAATTAACATTATTCATATATTACAAATTATGGTAACAGTGGCTTTTTTTTTTTAAGACGAGGTTTAATTTGGCCTAGAGGTGGCAATGTTCTTTTGATTTGGTTTGGCATTTTGAGATAGTGTCTTGCTATGCAGCTCAGGCTGGTGTTTAACTCATTAGGTAACCTAGGCTGGCCTCAAACTTGCAGTGGTCCTCCTGTTTCAGGCTCCCAGGTGCTGGGATTAAAGGTGTGCACCACCACACTCAGCTCCATTTTTCTTCAATTTTATTTTATTTTTTTTTTTGGTTTTGGTGCCAGGAATTGAACTCAGGACCTTGCACTTGCCAGGCATGTACTTATGCTGCTGAGCTATAGAGATTTAATATTAAGTAATATTTTTCCTATGTTGCTAAAGTTAGAGCAGAAATTCTGAAAGTACTTATTAACATTACCAAGAGGTGTTTTATGTACTGTGTATCTTGTGAAGATGCATGAATGAGACATTTGAACTTTAGAGTTTCACTGTGAAATTCAGTCTTTAGGAAGGGGATTCTGGAGCAATAATAGTCTATTTTTCTCAAATCTTCCTTTTCTACCTTGTTTCTCTGTAAGTTTTAAAATTATTCCCAATACAGTGATCTAATTAGTCCCAATTTCTAAATCTTCCTAAACTTTTATCCTCACCCTTCAGATTTATAAAATTCTTCAAAATCTTGAAACTAGCCTATCTGTATTCTAGTGGAGTGTGTGTGTGTGTGTGTGTGTGTGCGTGTGTGTTCACAAAAACATTTAGGAATATAGTAATAATAGATTTTTTAAATGGCTGTTTGCTCATTTGCTGTTCTGTTTTGTTTTTAGAGTTTGAAAGTATGGCATTCCTTGAAACTGAGCAAGGAAAGCCGTTCATGTCAGTGTTTAGACATTTAAGGTTACAGTACATCATCAGTGACCTGGCTTCTGCAAGGATTATCGAACAAGACTCTTTAGTACCTTCAGGTAAGAGAGCATGATGAATTCATGATATTGAATTACATTTTTAATTGCATTCTTTATAACAGTAACATACAGAAAAGGATAATGGAGAAAATAATTATCATTAATCCTAAAAAGGTATTCATTTTGTATACTCAAGTGAAATTATACTGCATAGATAATTTTCTGCCTTTATACTATGTGTGGTAGCTATCTTCCCATACCACATTTCTCTAAAAATTTTCTAAAATATTAAAATAGCATTCTGGCCAGGCGTGGTGTTGCACACCTGTAATCCCAGCACTTAGGAGACTGAGGCAGGGGGAACACTGTGAGTTTGAGTCCAGCCTGAACTGCATAGCGAGACCCTGTTTCAAAATGACCAAAAAAAAGCATTCTGTAATATAAATGTTCTTTAATTTTTCTTTAGGATTTTCGTTTTCTTTCAGTACTGAGGATTGAGCCCAGGATTTTCACATTGAGCTACTTCCCCTGTCCATTCTTTATATTGAGACAGAGTCAACTAAATTGCTACTTTGCCCAGGCTGGGCTCAAGTTTTAGTCCTCTTGCCTTAGCATCTCAGAAGTGCTAAGATTACAGGTGTGTACCACCATACCCATTCTTTCATTTTATTATTTATCATTTCATTATATTTCTTTCATTTTATTGTTTTGGATCAGACTTTTTTTTAAACCAGGAATCAAACTCAGGACCTTGTGCTTACTAGGTAGGTGCCATGCCACTGAGCTATGTCCACAGCCAAATCAGACTTTTGAAGTGACTTTATAGGACAGGGCATTGTGGCACATACCTATGATCCCAGTGACGGGGAGGCTAAAAATAGGAGGATCAGTATGAGTCTAAACTGCATAGTGAGACCCTGTATCAAATACATAAAAAAAGTTTTTTTAAAAAATATAAAATAAAATGACTTTATAAGTATTAAAAAGTCATAATTAGGGCCAGCCAGATAGCTCAGCAGATGAAAGCACTTGCTTAGACAGTGCAGTGACCAGGAGTCCTTGGTGCCGTGCAGGCCCTGCCCCATGGAGACTAGGCGTGGTGGCACAACCTGTAATCCCAGCACTTGGGAGGCTGAAAATGAGAGAAGCACTACTAATCTTGATCTACACAGACCCTGCATTTTTATAGCATACATGTAAAATCTAAGCTGCCTGCTTATATTGCTATTTTAAACTTGAATTTAGAAACATGATAATAATTTTATCAACTAAATGTTTGTATCCTCTATGTTCTCCTATTTATCTATTAATTAATATTTATACTGCAGAATGGCTGTCTTCTGTATATAAACAGCAGTGGCTTGCTATGCTACGGGCAGAGCAGGACAGCGAAGTGGGGTAAGTATTACACCAGAGCATTTGTTCATTAAAATTAGTAGCAATCATGTTTTTGTGGTTCTGGTGATCAAATCCAAGGCTGCTTCTCACCTGATCTGCAAGCACTTTAGCACTAAGTTATAAGCCATATCTTTCATTCAAATAAGAAAAAAATTTTCCACATTAGAAATTCAAACTATTAGATGATCATGTGATCAAATTTATTTTTCTTTTCTTTTCTTTTTTAATGTTATGGCTGGTTTAGCCTGCCCTGGAGGTGGAGCTGGTGTAGCATGTGGTAACAGGGATCAAACCAGGTTCCTGTGGTTGCCTAAGCAGGTGCTTTAGACTGCTGATCTATTTTGCCAGCCCTGGCCCTCAACATTTTTAAAAGAAGAATTAATATATAATCTTACCTAAGAAGTATCTAGTTTTCTTTCTCTTTTCTTTATTTTTTTATTTTTTTGAGTTTTGAGGTAGGGTCTCACTATGCTGTTGAAGCTGGTCCTGAGCTTAGTAGCCCATGCTGGTCTTTATTTTATTTTTGTCTTTTTTTTTTTTTTTTTTTTTTTTTTTTTTTTTTTTTTTTTTTTTTTTTTTTTTTTTTTTTTTTTTTTTTTTTTTTTTTTTTTTGTGGTACTAGGGATTGAACTAAGGACCTTGCTCTTGCCAGACAAGTGCTTATTCTACTGAGCTATCTCCCCAGCCCTTTATTTTTGTCTTTTTGAGACAGGGTCTCGCTGTGCAGTTCGGGCTGGCCTTGAGCTCACTTTTGTAGCCAGACTGGTCTCGAACTCACATTGATCCCCCTGCCTCAGCCTCCCAAGTGGTGATATTATAGGCATACACCACTAAGCCCAGCTGTTACTTTTCTTAAATATATCCAGGGACACTTGATTATAGTTAAGAGATTACTGCTTGTTAGTCAAGATTATTGAGGTCAGATGGTGAGAAACTTTGGCTCAGTATACTACTTAAGTTTCTCTACTTCCATGTGTTTGTGATTTGTCATAGTAAAAAGTTTAATAGTAACAGTACACATGTCTGGAAACCCTTGCTGGAAAAGTTGAAACGTGTTATCATGGCCTGTGGAACCTTGAGCAGTTTGTCCCAAATGCCTTTAGTTTCATCTCTTATGCTCATCTTATACTGCAAATACCCTAAATGCTTTGTCCATTTGATATTCTGTTATTCTTCAGTCTGTTTTAATAGGTGAAAAAATGAATAGTGAACTGTTCCTTCTGCATGTGTCCCCTTCCGATATACAGAAGATGCCTCCCACCCCGCCCACCAGGCTCCCACTCAGCTGCAAACACTTCCACTGCAGTAGTCCCCTCCACTCTTGGTGATGAGTCTGTGCCTCATTCCACACTGTCTTGGTCACTATTTCCACAAATTTTCTGCTTACCCAGGCTCTCAGATATCAGGAACACGCTTTATTTACACTTATTGTTGTTGCTACATATTTTTTCTCCATATTTGGGCCCTTCATATTACCTTACCCCATAAAATTATCTTTAAATCTAGAAGCAAGATTTTGTTTTTTAATTTTGTGTGAGTGTGTGCGTGTGTATTTGGCACAGGGTCTCACTACACAGCTCAAACTAGTAGTGATCCTGTTGCTTTCAGCCTCCCCAGTGCTGCGATTACAGGTGTGTGTCACCATGCTGGGTCTCTGGCTGGCTCAGCACACGCAGGGGCGGGGCCGGTGCAGAATGTGAAGATTTTGTTTTTAACTTGCAGGTTTTCTTTAATTGTTAGTTGCCTAATTTCAATGAAAATTCATGGCTTCTACATATTTTTAGGCCTCAAGAAATCAATAAAGAAGAACTAGAAGGAAATAGCATGAGATGTGGTAGAAAACTTGCCAAAGATGGTGAAGTAAGTATGTTTATTAATAGTATTAATATTCTCATCTACATTGTTAAGAAAATTTGGCTCAATATTTTCTCTAGTTTCATATTTGCAGCTTTTCACAATAAGGTTAAAAGCAAGAATGTCTGAGAATCCTTACCAGTTAATACACTTAACATCATAATCATGACACGTCGTACTTCAGAAAAGTTTATGCGATGGTTTCTATGGCATGGTGTCCTGGGCAAGGAGTTATATCACTGTGCCCAGTGTACATTGATTGTGCTCCCTTTATGAGGCTGTTCAACTTAAATTTGGAATCCAGATAAAAGATTTGCTAGGAAGATCCCGTGGCAGTCCAGAAAGCAAGATAAAGAAGTTATGTGGGGCTGGGCATGATGCCATGTGCCTGTAACCTCGGCAGTTGGGAGGCTGATGCAAGAGGATCACTGTGAGTTCAGGGCCGGCGTAGACTACTACATAGTGAGTTCAAGGCCAGCCTGAGCTATATAGCAAGACCTCATCTCAAAATAAAATTATGTGCGAGCTGTTACATAGTATTTAAAAATGATTCATTTTATGATTATCCTAAGTCAGACATTTAAGCCCTTTCTTCGTTATCCACATGAGTTAATCTTTTCTCTTTTTCTCCTAGCATATATACGTATATAATAGTTCTTACCCTTGCTGTGTCTAGAGAACCTGTTTTCTAATTGTTTTTAAAACCTTATTTTATTTTTTTATTTTTTTGTCTTTTTGAGACAGGGTCTTGCTATGCAGTTCAGGTGGGCCTTGAGCTCACGTTTGTAGTAGTTTGAGGCTCAAACTCGCACCAATCCTCCTGCCTCAGCCTTCCAAGTGCTGGGATTATAGGTTTGCGTCACTATGCCCTGCTAAAAGCTTATTTTAAAAAAGCTGATTGTGACCCCCTTAAATCAGTTATATAGTCTAATTATAATCTTCATCTTTAAAGAAATGTTATCCTAACTTAGGTAACCGTCTGGTTCTTTTTCACCCAAATTTACCTTTGTTTAATTTTTTAAAAGTCAGTTATTTTACATGTTTGCATTCCCAGTTGTGTGTATTCAGAGTATGAGTTACTTTTTCATTCCTCCTCCTTCCTTGTTGATGCTTCCAGATCTTGTTCCTCTTTCATCCCTCATTTTATATCTTGTGCAGGGTATCACTATGCAGCTTGGACTCATAGTGATCCTCCTGTTTTTGAATCCTCATGTTGTTAAAGCCACTTTACAGTGGCTGTCATGCACAGGGCTCACTCTTGTCACCACTGTTGTTATCAGTTGTGATTTCACTGTGTCTGTTCCCTGGTCTTTTTCCCCCAGTGAACTTGTGTCCCACCCTACCTCAGGTATCCATTCCCATAAGGACATCCTCGGGTTGCATCATTGGTTACTACCACCTGCAGAATCTCCATGTCAGGTATCCTATTTAGAGCTCCACTTACTTTATCCCTCTAGCACCTGGACTGCAACAGTAGTGTTATCCCAGGGGGCCGAGGAGATAGCTCCGTGGCACAAGTGTCTGCCTGGCAAGTTCAAGGTTGTGAGTTTGAACTCCAGTCCTGCCAAAAAACAAAACAAGCAGTGTTATCTCACTGAGATGCACAGTACTTTGTTCTTAACTGCTTTTTTTTCCAGTTGCTTCTCTTACTACATTCCTACTACTTTCTATAGTAAAATGGGCCTTTTTAGTTTCTCTTTTCCCTCATTGACTCTGTTATACTCATCTAGCTAAACTCCAGCTTGTTTTACATCCTACCTTTTTGTGCACATCATGCCTACATCCAAATAGATGAGTGTTCCTAAGTACTCCATATCCCAGTGGGCTTCCCTTAAGTGTTGTGGCCACACAGAAACATCAGAGGGTCTTCAGTCA
>PVKN010007312.1:7848-26989 GCA_004027915.1 Capromys pilorides
CAGTCCCTGCAGTTGCCTGAGCTTTCCTAAGCAGGCGCTTTAGACCACTGAACCATCTCGCCGGCCCCGAAAACTCATCAATTTGATTTTTCCCCCCAGATCAAAAGGCCACAAATTCACAAATCATAAAGCAACAGTGTCAACCCCTCACAGGCAGAAACACCGGCCTGAGTCTGTTCTGACTCAGAAATGTACATTCACAGTGGGAGTTGCTCATAAAGGAAACTATATACAAGTCACAGCAGAGCCCCTACGTTGGGAGATCATCACTTCATCATTCCCCACAACTCTTCAAAATATTTTATAGAGGGGTCAGGGAAATAGCTCAGTAGAATAAGCGCCTGCCTGGCAAGCACAAGGGCCTGAGTTCAACCCCCGGTCCTGCCAAAAAAAAAAAAAGTGTGTGTGTGTGTGTGTGTGTGTGTGTGTGTGTGTATGTATATATATATATATATATATATATATATATATATATACACACATATATATATATATAGAGAGAGAGAGAGAGAGAAATTATCAAATTGATTTAAGTCAGAAAAACAGGCTGAACTAGTACAAAAGGAGTAACACCTCCTCCCCCAAATAAAGCCATGACCTGGTATATAAGGAAGTAGATTTCAAGTAAAAGCAAGAGACCATCAAGCCAACTGCTGGCAAGTTCCTTTGGGTTCTCTATTTGTCTGTCTGTCTGTCTGTCTGTCTGTCTGTCTGTCTGTCTGTTTTTCTCTCTCTCTCTCTGTATCCATCTTTCAACTGGCAAAAAAAAAAGTTAACACTTGAACTTTACATATGGAATGCAAAGCATTCTGCCCAGTGACTGAGAGAGAGAGGGAGAGAGAGACAGAGAGAGATGTGGCAGCAACTTCCAGCCAGGACTCAGCCTATGGCCCTTCTTGGCCAAGTGTCAGTGAGTGTGTAAGTGAGTGTGTGTGTGTGTGTGTGTGTGTGGTGGCAGCAACTTCCAGCCACGACTCAGCCTATGGCCCTTCCTGGCCAGGTCCTCAAGGCCATATGGCAGAGCAGGGTGTGCCAGTATAGCCGACACTCAGATCAAGACCACAAATTATAAACAGTTTCAGTAAATTGACTCCAGGGCCTTTGTTCCTCAGGCATACATCTTCCTACCGCTTACAAAGGCAGGCAGCAGAACCTAACCACCAACACAGCTATAGCCAGGGCTGGGAAAGGAAGTTATTGAAGCCTGGATTTCCTGCTTTTGCTTGTCGCCAAGAACTATGAGGCTTGTAGTGGTTTCAGGAACTGACTCATCTCATGATTCATGGATAAGATGCTGCTTTTAAAACGTCTCTAACCCTAAGGCTTGCAAACTTCAAAACCAATCAGAACCCTAGATCTTATTTGCCTATTAATATCCACAGCATAATAAATAAGAGGACGGCAATTACTGAAACACTAAAAACTTCACACCAACAGTGGGGAAAGTGGAATGTGGAATGTGGGAAGCGGTGATCAAAGCTTAATCCACAGGCTACGACTTCACAGCGTCCAAACTTCCCTAAAGTGGGTAACAGGTGGGATAAAGCTTATTTTTAGATGTCATTCTCTTAAATATAAAAATAGGTTTATCACAACAATATTTTAATTCAAGCCCAGCTGATGCTGTCACTCCAAATGTCCGAAATGTACAGAAGGATGCAGCTCTAAACTTAACTGTTAGAGCTGTAAACAGGCAGAGGACAGGGTTAGCTGAGCAACGAGTAATGGGTAATAAAGGACTCATACTGGAACTTACTTCTCTTAAATCACTCTGTGCAAGCAGGCTGAGCTCTTTGTCTCCACACATACTGACAAGTCATTTTCCCCACTGTACGCACCCAGGCATGCACACACGTGCGCGTGCACACACCCATGCATGCGCGCATGTGCACGCGTGCACGCACACACGCGCGTGCGTGCGCATACACACATGGACGTGTACACCGAGCCTGGCATCTAAGAGCACAGCTCTCAGCAAGTACAGGGCCAGGCACTAGCTACTCTGGCTGCTCCCCAGGTCATCCCAATGGGTCTCTTCATCACACAGAGGTTCCACAAGGGAAATATTCTCAAGCCTCTGTAGCCCGTGAGCCTTGGGGTCCATCTGGCCTCCAACCTAGGAGGTCACTGAGTAGAGGACCAGTTTGACGGTTGGCATTCACAAGTGCTTACAGGTTTTCACGCAAGCTTAGGTGCACAGAGGGAAGGAGGGGAAAAGAAAACGAATGGGGACTGGTCTAGTGGGGAGGGGGCAGAGGAAGCAGAAAGAACAGCTGACCAGGCCAGGCCAAAGCGCAGGGCCTGGCGGGCCTGCGCTGCAGGTCCGGGCTCCACCAACAGATCTGCTGGTGTGACGTCAGTGGCTCCGGTCCAGGCTTTCCTTTGGTAGCTTTTACCACTGGCCTCCTGAAGCCTCCACTGTGTTAGGGAGCCACAGGACCATAATGAAAATTCCCTTTGTGAAACCAAGTTTAGAGTTTACCTTGGGGCACAGAGGCCTGCCTTGTGAATTACAGGGTTCTTCACCCTTCTCTGGGTGTCCAAGCAGGGGAGGGGAGGGGACAGGGCCCCACAGTACTGTACTCTCTTTAATACAGAGGAATCCATTAAATGAAGCTTGCCAACTTTGAAAGAAATAAGTCTGAGGTGAGGGTGAGGGGCGTTAAAAGTGTATCCAAATTCCACAGGCCAGGTCCCTGGTTAACTTCTCAGTGGTGTCAGAATGACGGGGATCTCAGCCCCTTCACTCATGCTGAGCCCAGGCTGTGCTGGCTGGACTATGAATGCATTCGGCTTTGTTTCACTACAAAACCAAAAGTATCACTAAAGTTGCAACTCTGGGCCTAGCAGAACCTGGGAAGAAAGCATTATGGCTTGTTCTTAAAATGAGCTTTTAAAAACTTTTTTTTTTTCTGCCTAAGTTCGTATTCTCTGATGAACCAACACAGGCATGAAACAATTCCCAATAAGCAAAGACAGGAATTACTAAAAATAAGTTTAATAGCAGACTTGTTAAACAAAAAACACTCATTTGAGACTTATAGGCTTACTATCATATTCCCACGAATGCGGAACAATAGTTGGGTTCCATCTAAGGCTCCAGCGCATAAATCTGCCTAAAATACAAAGTCTTAAACATTTTTTAGGTCATAAAAATAATGGATTAGTGATAAATTCTTTAAATGACTGCAACATTAAATGTATTCCATCTTAAACACTTGGGAAGAGAAAAAGTGTGCAGAGCTTAATTCCACCAGTATTTATTGAAACAGGTATGTGTAAATGGCCCCGTATTAGCACACAAAAAAAGCCCTCAGTCTGAATGGCTCCCAGTGGTAATGAGATGAGGAATCTCTCACCTCCTGGTTATGCAAACAAGAGGGCAGAAAAAATGAAGTAGACATGCATGAAGGCACGGACTAAAAGGCTTCCGTAGAGCCTAAATGGAGGTGAGTTTTCACCCTCAGGAGAAACAAACACAAACCATCCACAAGTACTTCTTTACTTTCATGTTCGCTTAAGGAAGGAATAGAAGGACAGGGGACCAGTGCAAGTGTGGGAGGGGCAAATGGGAGCCAGAAGGGCCAAGTGCAGGAGGCTGCAGCAGGATGGTCGCTGTGTGAGGCCAGCCTGAACTGCGTGGCAGAAACCCTGTCTCTAATTAATTAATTTGTATTGGGCCTAAAACAAGACCATTTGAACATTAATAAGAAAAATTCAAATTTATTTAAATGCAGTCAATAACTTAAAATCCATGATTGTAAAATGAAGGGGAGAAGAAAATCTGTCTTTCTTAGCCAAACACTGTGACAGGTTAACTAAACTGTTGAGAGAAAGTTTCTCTCAATAATAGTATTCGAGAGAAAACTGGAATACTGCCAGGTTGCCAATCCCATATGAGACGACAGAAGCAGGCAGGAACCTCATCCATTCACAGTGTTGCCACCACAAAAAGAGACATAATGGATATTATATGCTTCCTGCTCCCCCCAAAAAATTAAATATAAATTAAATCAAGCTTCTAGATCTAAATCTCATTGACTGGAAATACAGTGAATAATGGAACATGACAAGCAGCACTGTGGAGGGTGCAACTGCAAAACTCAGAATGAAGGAAATTGGACCCCAAAAAACCAAAGCATTAAAAAAAATAAATAAAAATTATAGCCAGGCATAATGGCACACTCCCATAATTCCAGCACTGGAGAGGCAGAGGCAGGAGGATCATTATGACCTTGAGACCAGCCTAGGCTACAAAGTGAGCTCAAGGCCAGCCTGAAGTACACAGCAAGGCCCTGTGTCAAAAAGGCAAAAAAAAGTTACAGAGGGTGAAAAAAAGGAGAGGTGTGAGCTCTTTATAGCATTTAAAGAAGCATAACCACCAAATATAATCCTCTCAGTCTTGTCTGGACTCTAATTTGAACAGGCCAATTCTGTGAATGCATCCATAAAACAATTGAAGACACTGACTACTGACTACCTTTTATTGTTTGTTTGTTTGGTTTGGTTTTTTGTGGAAGGAGGGATTGAACTCAGGACCTTGCCCTTGCCAGGCCAGCACTTGGGCCCTGAGCTATCTATCTCCCGGGCCCCCGTGATGACCTTTGAGATTAAGGAATTTTGTAAGGTTCCGATATAATAGTTTTTTTTTTTTTAATCAGTCTTGCTTTTTAGAACCCTGGAAGTTCACAGATGAAATGATACCTAGGACTGCTTGGAAATAATGTGGCAGGACAGGAGCCAGGGGTGCGAAGGCCCAGCATGCCAAGAGCTGAGGGCTGCTGCCAGGTGAAAGGCGGCGTAAGGAGTCTACCGGCTTCTACTTCACCTAACTGCCATATTAGAGAGATTTTGAAAATCTAACATGAGACAGAAAGCGTTCCTGTCCCCTTCTTGCAAAGAAAGACAAGGATGCAATGGGACGAGGTTCCTGGTGCTCCAATTCCCAGCTACTGGGTGATGGCAATCACAACCCTAATTATAATCAGCAGCTAGCACTCAGCAAACACTTGCCTCTGCCAGGCATTACGCTAACCCTCATTTAACCCAACAATAACCCGCAACGAAGGCCCTGCTGTGTCCACTTCACAGGTAAGGAAACTGCAGTTCACAAAGATTAGCGAGGTTGCCAAGGTCAACAAAGAAGTCGGATGCAGTATCATTCCAGAAAATCATAAGCTTAATGAGAATGAGCAGGTTAATGTCTTTCCAAAAAGAGAAGCACCTTTTATTTTTTAAGGGTTACCTCAAAGGAGTACCTTTTATTTTTTTTTTTTATGGCCGGCTCAGCCTGCCCTGGGGATGGGGCTGGCACAGCATGTGGTGCTGGGGACTGAACTGCAGTCCCTTCAGTTGCCTAAGCTTGCCTAAGCAAGCGCTTTAGACCGCTGAGCCATCTCGCTGGCCTAAAGAAACACCTCTTAAACGAACCAGGAGCTCTGGAAGAAAACAGCTTCACTCCAATGTGAAAGGGAGCAGAACAGAGATGCGGTTCTTTATCTGCTGACCATTTTTGGTGAATCTCAGGGAACTGCAAGGGTCAGAGTCCTTAAGACCTCAAAGTAAAGGGAGCAGTGGGGGAAGGGTTGTACAGGCCTGTGTGTGGACATACACAACACCCCACCCTCCTGAGAGAAATATGACAGCAAAAGATAAACTGCCTGAAGAATAGAGAAGAAAAAAAAAAAAAAAAAAAAAAAAAAAAAAAAAAAAAAAAAAAAAAAAAAAAAAAAAAAAAAAAAAAACAGAGCAGGAATTCCAGCCTGAGGGGAAGCTGGGAAAGCTCCAAACTAAGCCCAAAGGAGGAAGGTGCAGATGCAGGTAGGTGCCCCTAGTCTCCAGGTTGAAAACAGGGTGGGAGGAGGCAGGAGGCTTCTGGAAAGGCTGGCGTGGCCTCAGATCGCTATTTCAATGGAACCCAAAGCCACAGAGTGCTGTACTACAATTATCTCCCCTTTGAAGATGACCAAACAAAGGCCCAGAGAGATTAAGTGCCCCCTCAAGATCACACAGCTAATAAGCAGAAGTGGTACCAACCCGTGACTACAAGCTCAGGCTTTTAAGCTGGAATCTCAGGGTTCAGGAGGCTGAGGCAGGAGACCTTTTTCGTTCAAGGCCAGGCTGGAGCCTTCCTTTCCTAGGGCCCATGAGCCTGAGGCAATCTGAACTACATAGTGAAGATCTTACCTCAAAAGAAAAAAACTGGGTCTCAAAAAAAAATAAGTCTCCTTGGGGCTCCTCCCAGTAGGGGAAGAAGACCAAGAATATATAGTCCTGGGACTGACAATCAGGGACCCAGCATGATGCCAGTCACCAGAACCAGAGGCACAAAGGAGAACGCGGCACTGACCAGCCCACTGGTCCTACCAGCCCCACGTTAAAGCCCCATTTTCAAAGATCGGATTTTAAGGGCTCTGGGCAGGCAGTGTTACCCCAGGTTTTCCCCACAGCTCCAAATTTTCCAGCCGATCACCTGGGTAGGGAGGAGACAAAGCCACTGGCTCAGCAGTAGAACACCCGCCTAGCGTTAGGATGTTTTAAGGGAGTTAATCCAGGTCATCAGCCCAAACCTCGCCCCAGCACAGCCATTTCCCTAACCAGGCCTGGAGGGGGCCAGCGACGCGCACTCCACAGCAAAACCAGACGGACTGGCAGGTCGGGTTCCAAGCTCCCAAAACGCAGGAGCCCCGATCACCGCCTTGCGCTGCGGGCGCGCGTGCCGTGGAGCGCGTGGACTCCCAGAGCCCAGCACCCACCTCTCATTCTCCATGAGTCACTGGGCAAGGGCTGGGTCCCTACAGTCCTCGGAAACCAAGAAGAGCTGACCTTTGCCTTCTCCCTGCAAGACAAATGAAAGGCTCACTGGGTCACACCCAACTTTTAAAGATCTCCGCCACGTGTTTGTTTTGAAGATAGAGTAAAAAAGGCTACCAACATAGCAAAACAAAGTAAGCAGCCCTCCTCAGTCCTGCGCAAATCCACTAGGAGGAAAAAGAATCTACCTTTGTTCCAGTATAATCTAATTTAACTCACTCAAATTTCACAATAAAACCTGATAAGCACTTAATATCTAGTCCTTTGTTGGCCTGAAAGCTGAGGGGTCACAGATCTAAAAACTGGTTTCAATCTTTGACTTTTGTCTTGGCTGGCTGTGTGACCCTGGGCAGGTTACTAAGCCTCTCTGAGCTGCACTTTCCTTAACGAATGGAAATGCTAAAGAGCTGGCACAAAACAGAACTACCTAGTCAGCCTTCCCTTCCTAGCCAAAAGCTTCCACAGAGGCCCAGGAATTAGCCCAAATAAAAGCAGGGATGTAGAGAGAACTGGGCAGCACTGCTTCTCCTCCACAAAACCCAGCTTTGGGAGGGAACCTGGGGTAATGGAGGTATGACTCAAAAGACAGCACAGACCTCTTGGCCTAAGGATTCCGAGGCTCACACTTCGGATGTCTTTAACCCAAAGCATAGCACAAAAAAACAGCCAGGGACAGGTAGGGGATAAAGATTCTCAGTCTGGGATGGGGTGTGCTTCAGTGGCACAGGGCTTGTCGAGCAGGCCTGAGACCCTCGCTTCCAGCCCCAGCACTGCAAAAAAAATAAAAATAAAAATAAAAAAATTATGCCTGCTCAAGGTCACTGCTGACCCTTGCGGAGGGCTCCCAAGCACTGGGCCTTCCCTCTACACAGCTAGAGGCTGAGAGACCAAGGCCCGGGTGCCTGAGGCCACTCCGATGCCCTCTCCACCTCCAGCCCCACATGGAGGCCGCCCCTGGAGCTCTCAAAGGCCTTGTCCGGCAGACACTGCTTCCTCTGAGGCTGAGAAGCTAGAACCGACCCAACAACTCTGTTCCTACCCAGTTACTGCACCTGGCGAAATGACTAAGCTATGGCTGGGAACTGAGCAGTGTTACCACAGTTACTTTTTTAGGGGCCAAAGACCTACAATTTCTTTAATATTTTCTAAAGTTCCACCTGCTTTTCTCAATTTTCTACGCTGAGGTGCACTGTAAGGCATCAGTATACAGTCTCCTAAAGACAAAAAAGCTGTGGTTCAAAATCTAATCTAAAAAAGTGACCCCAGGGCTGGGGTGTGACTTTTCTAGAGTGCATAAGACCCTGGGTTCAATTCCCAGGACTGCAAAAAAGAAACTGAAATCTAAAACACTTGCCCCTCAGTCAAGACCATGGGTTCTAAGATGTACTCTGAAATCCCCAATTTCATACAATACAAACCTTTCAGAATTCTACCAGTAAATATTTCTAAATTAAACTTTAATTTAGTCTAAAAGGAAATGAACCAAGACTGAATCATTCCTATGAATGAGTAACTTTTCTTTTTTTATTTAAATACTTACAAACGGATTTGCAGACCAGCACAAGGTTTGAACACTGGCTGAAGCTAGCCTAGGTTTGTAGAAAATTCCTCTTCAAAAGGAGTCCTGGCTCAGAAACAGCCTGAAGCTGTCCTTCAAGGAGAACACAGCTCCAGGGCTCCTCTGTATTCTGCTGCATAAAGGGAGCAGTCACTTAACGGGGAGCTCCTGAAAGCAGAAGGAGGTGCTCAGAAGAACAAGCAGCACGCAGCAAGAAGGACTGCCGGCGGGCGGACAGACAGAGACACAGCCCACGGACAGACAAGGATGACTTCTAGAAACAGAAATGTAACACAGCCACGGAAGCTGTCAGGAAGAAGGCAGTCAGGATCTGGCGGAGGACACAGGAACAAAAAAGACCATATTAAAACTAAGAAAACAAGGGCAAAGCATAGCTTTCAACCCACAACTGTAGATTCACCTGCCTTGAGCTTCCTTTGTTCCCTCACCTCAAGCCAACTCACAAATGCGACGAGATGCCTGGCTTGTGGCTGCACATGCCTTCCCGGGCTCCTGTCTTCACTGGCTCCCGGTTATCCTATGTGATTTCCTTCTTGGACTGTTTTCAAGTACAAGGCATAAGGATGGTTAAAGCGGTAAACATTCATCATTATAGAGTGAGTCATTTCACATTCCTAGAACTTAGTAAAAGATCTTCCTTTCAAATAACCCTAATGCTATCTTTGAAAAGAACTGTGCTTTCTCCTGGCTGGTCACTAATACCAGCAAAGTAATGGAAATGTAAACTCTTCTCCCTAACTCTGGCAGTGGTAACTACCTGGCCACCAAAAACACAGGCCCCATGCAGGGAGCCTGTGGCAGGCATGGCGAGGTCATTCAGTGTTAGCTGTTGTCTTTTTTTAATGAGACTTAATTCACGTGCCATAAAATGTACTCTTTGAATGTACAGAATACAATGGCTTTCACTGTATCCACAGAGTTGTGAATCTGTGTTTTTAAATATTTTGTCAGCTATCAGTCTGTCTGCCTCTAAAATACTCTTTCCAACCAAACTACTCCCTCAACGTTTAACTTTTTAAGACCAGGAAATCAGAGTAACTAACAGTCTTCCCCACATACTTGAGAGACAACAGGAAAAGATGTCAATAAAAAGGCAGGTGGTCCCCTGCCTAGGGTCACACAAAGCAATCTGAACTGCTCAGACCAGTCTTGGGAGTGTCTGAGGTCTAAAATCACAAGGACATGGACACACCCTGGGACACAAACACACCCTTAAGTACAGCTAAGAATCTGAGCAGGAGGACCAGTTCAGCACAGGTGACTTTGAAAACTCAAGTTAGAGTTTTCACCCAGGAAAATTCACCCAGGAAACACCTAGGAGTTGCACACATGGGTTAACAAGCTCCTCTTAAATATGCGAAAACTCTAGGAAAGCAAAGACGTATATGCCTTTACAGAAGTGTACATTTCAATTAGAATCAAATTTAACTCATTTGTGCTGAGGGGTTGCAATTTTTAAGTTCTGCATGAAATTCACATTACCTAGAAAATGTCAATGTCTTTTTTTTTTATTTTAGGGAAGGGTCTATAAGGTGTTCAGGGTCTCACTACTAGTTCAGACTTGTAGTGATCTGCCTGTTTACAGCCTCCCAAGAGCTGGGATTACAGGCATGTGCCATCACACCCAGTCTTGAAAATGGCAATGGCAATGAACAAGAATTTGAGGAGAAAATTTTTCACTATATTCCACTGTTTTGTGCCACTCCAAAAACGGAACATTTGGCATAAAAGAATTAAGGTGCAGAGAAAGCAAATCTTATGACAGGATCAAAGATTTAAATGGGTAGTTTCGGGACTGGGAAAATAGCTCCTAGGTCTAAGCACCTGCCTGGCAAGTGCAAGGACCCAGGTTCAATCCCCAGTACATGTGGTACCAGCCTGGGTGCCCAGCCAGCCACCAAGAGCAGGTGTGATGGCGCAAGCCTGTAACCTCAGCACTGGGGAGGCTGAGACCAGAGGATCACTACAACTCCAAGCTGCATACCAAGACCCTGTACCAAATAAATGAATGAATGAATGTTTTTTGTTTTTTTTTTAATTTTATTTATTTATTTATTTGTTTGCTTGTTGTGTTTGTTTCTTTATTTATTCATTTTGTGGCTGGCTCAGCCTGCCCTGGTGGTGGCGCTGGCGCAGCATGTGGTGCCGGGGATCGAACTGCAGTCCCCGCAGTTGCCTGAGCCCTCCTAAGCAGGCGCTTTAGACCACTGAACCATCTCACCGGCCCCATGAATGCTTTTTTTTAAATGGATAGTTTGGAATCCTTGGAGGTCCAGAACAGTCTAGGTTTTAACAGCTTCTGCCCCTGCAGCTCTAGCCTACGCAGCTAGAACTTATCTAAACTTTACTGCAGCTCTTCAAAGGACACAGTCACTCCTTTCTCCAGATGAGGAAACAAGACCACACAGAGTTTAGAAGTCTGCCCCAGGCAACAACTAGAGGGATAGGGCGTGGAGGCTGATGCCTGTGATCCCAGCCCCCACAAGGCTGAGGCAAGAGGACTGCTGGGAATTCAAGGCCCGACTGGGCTACCCAGGACCAGCCTGAACTACATAGCAGGACTGTGTCTCAAATGCAAAACTAAGAAATCAGTAGGAGGTACATGGAGGGCAGCAGGGGCATAAGTCAGGGGCTTAGCTCTTTGCCACTGAAGCTGGATGTCCTGAGTGGATCCTAGCAGGGAATCCTTAAATGGTTTTGCTGGCAGACCCAGACCCCCAAGTTCGTTCATTCGTTCGTTCGTTCTCTTTCTTTTTGGGACAAGTACTATTTTTCTATCCATGCAGTCTCCACAGAAATTTCATGCAAGAATCAAAGGTTTCTTTTTGAACAAATGAAGTTGCACCAACTTTTCCATTTGATTCCTTGCTACCACCATCTGGCAAGAAAAAACCTCAAATAGTATGTATTTGCAAACAGATTTCCTCCACTAGCTTCACAAGAAGTGTGGTTCAAAGCAATGACTGGCCAATGCCTTTAAGGCTTGCCTCAGCTTCTAGATTTCAGATCCTTCTGCTCGAGAACAGAGAGAAGCCAGGCTTTTGTAAGAGACTGCCTCCACTCTTTCCTTCCAGAGTCACTGTCCTGGGACAGCAGGAACCCTAAGAGATCTGACATGCACGGTAATACCTTACTGAGCACTTGTGCAACATTAAAACAGGCACGCCACCCAAATTTACACTGACACTGAAGCTCAAAGACACACATTAAGCCAGGACCGGCAGCCCACAGCTGTAATCTCAGCACTCTGGGAGGCTGAGGCAGGAGGATCACAAGTTGAAGCTCAGCCTCGTCAATTCAGCAACTCAGGAGACCCTGCCCTAAAATCTATAAAAAGGGACGGGGTGGGGGGGGTTGCAGTTGAGGATGCAGCTCAGTGTGAAGGGTCACCCTGGGTTCAGCCCGCAGTGTGTCTGCTGCCCTAGGCTACACCCCATGTGACCAGCTCCAAATCTGAGCTGGCAAATGCACATCTCCTGCCTCCTTCACCCAAACCCACATCAGGAGCCATCGCAGCCTTCTCGTAATCATTCTCCTCCCTCCTCTCCATTACTTTCAACTGCTCACAGCCAAGTTTCCAATCTATAGTAGCCCAAGACAGACACAAACCTTTATCGACACTTGAGGGTTGAGTCCATTACTCAGAATACTTCATAGCTTTTTTTTTTAAACTTAGCTTCTCTCCCAAAATCTTCCTAGAAAGTCTAACTCCTACACCACTTCCTCCAAAAAGCTTCCTCAGGCTCAATCGGTGGGCAACACAGGTGTATCATGTACCCTCATCCCACTGAGCTTTTGTCTGATGTACTTTGATATTACAAAAAGAAAACACATTCTCCTAGAACTGTGAACATGTAAGTGAAAGCCCCAGCCATCCCACGGCCCCGAGGCAACCACTACCCTAACACATGATCTCCAAGACTGACACCTCATCAAGCCTGAGACACCTGACTATAAAGACGCACCTGGATTTCATGTCTTGTTTTTTGTTTTGTATTTTGTTTTTTTTCAAGACAGGGGCTCAGCCTGGCATGAGTTCATTATGTAGTCCAGGCTGGCCTCAAACTCAAGGCAATTCTCCTGCCTCAGGCCCCTGAGTGCTGGGAATACAGGCATGCACCACCACACCCAGCCAGGTTTCATTTCTAACCAATGCGGTTTTTGAAACAAATGGTACCAGAATGCTTCCTTACCACTTAGCAACACTCCAGTGTTTTATATACACTGAAACATTTTACCCCACGTCAATCTTGTTCGTATATAAAAACATATAAGCTAAGTAAGTTGAGTAACAGATGCACCTACAGCAACAACTTCTCAAAGGCATCTGCACACATGGTTTGTCACACAGTGTGGCCCTCGATGGCAACACAACCTCCTCAGGGATGCGCATCAGCGACTGTGGGATTCTCCTCCACTCACTCTACCCTTGATGCCCACACAGCCAGGGTCATGACCACCACCTGGCCAATGACGGCCCCACAGGCTCCAATTTCAAAAATGTTCAGTAGGTACGAGCCACACCCCTGGGCTGGGTGTAGCTTCGTGTAATGTGTGCTTAGCTGTGCAAGGCAAGGTCGAGGGTTGAAGCCCCAGAATCAAAAAAAACCTCCCCAACCTGTGCCCCCAGAGCTCATAAAAGGTAAGACTTTCCCACCAGTCTGTGACCACCTGTTTGCATGTCTGCTTCTCCACTATCAACTCCACAAGGGCAGAGGAGTTTTACAAATCGCCATTCGCTTGTCACTTTTTCCTGATCAACAAATTCTTGGGCACACAGTAGCATCTGTAAATGCTTAAAAAGTCCAGTAGCAAATACCAGCTCCATGGAAACCAGGAGCATCTGGATCTCCAAGTACCCACGGTTAAAGAAAGAGACAGGAAAGGAAAAAATTAAAAGCTAAGTAAGGTGTGAGTCGGGATTTCCCCTTGTGCTCTCAGTCTCTGGCATCCAGGGACTGAGATGCCCCATGAGAATCCCTAACTCAAACAGCAAAACTGTAGCAGCCAGAGCAGATCTCCATCCTCAAATCCAGCCCTCAGGCCTGACAAACATCTGCAATCACATCTGGAAACAACTGCTACACTCCCAAGGGAGACAGGTGAGTGCCAGGCACAGAGGTGATGCTGGTTCATTCTACTGCTCTTCATGCAGGGAATGGAGAGACGTTTTGTGAGCCTCATTTCTGAAACCCAACAAGAACACCTTGGTGACTTCTGTTAAAGACTCACTCCTAGGTTCCTCAAGTAAATGAGAAATTACATTCAGTTAGGAAGCGTAGCCAAACTTCATGTGATTCACTCAGAGGATAAAAATTAAATGAATACTTATAGCACTAGTTCCTTATCAGAAGCCAATATTACATTGGGTCTTTTAAGAATAAAACACTGCACCTGCCATGCAAGCCCCACCCCCACAGCACACTGAGACCGCAATTGAGTCTTGGCATGGTGGTGCACACCTGTGATCCCAGCTCTTGGGAGGCTGTGAACAGGCAGATCACTACGAGTTCGACCCAGTAATGAGACCCTGAACACCCTGTAGACCTTTCCCTAAAATACAAAAAAAAAAAAAAGAATAAAACCCTGCACAGACCTCAACCCTCAACATCACTGCAGGTGGTGCCCAGGCTGTAGCCAGCAGGAGCAGCAAAGAGGCTGACCTAGATTTGAAGCAGAACTCTCTTGAGTTGGTCATGTAAATGGACCTGCATGCTGTGAATTGCAAACCCCAAAGTAAAAGTCGCCTTATTCCCCCGGCAGACCCAGGACACAGGTATTTGCTGGATGAGACCCATGGGCCAATAAGGCCCTGCACAGCCCTCTACTCCAGACATCCAGTGCGCCCAGAATCCCTGCCTGCCCTAGCTTCGGCTCAGCCAAGATTTCCCAGTCAGTTCCCATGACGGATTCTAATTTGGGTTCAGTGTCACTAGACACATGAGTGGCATTCTAGAAGCATTTCCCATTTCAACAATTCCTGGTCATAAAAAAGCTGACTCTTGCCTCCAGTGCAGAGGCCAATTTTCCAAATTTCAAGCTACATGGTTGCTAATCACTTTTGGATTTTATCATTAAGGTGACATTTAAAGGTGAAAGAAGATGGCTGGATGTAGTGGCACAGAGCCTGTAATCCCAGTGCTCCTGAAGCTGAGACAGGAGGACTGCCAGTAATATGAGGTCAGCCTGAGCTAAATGGTAAGTGCTAGGCCAGGATAAACTACAAAAGTGATCCCCTACACATACATACATACATACACACATATGTGTGGGTGGGTGGGTGGGTGGGTGGATGGATGGATGGAAAAGGAAATTTGGAAAATACCTGAATGTTTAAGTAGAAACATTTTGTAAAACTAAAACAACTTAAATCTTATCTCTTCAGTATTTAAAACAAAAGCAAACTGTGAATTAAAGAAATTTCTTGCCTCTGTGTGAAACGCAACTCACAGGACTTCCAAGTTTCTCTCAATGGCAATATCTGATGAGGATTCTGAGATGGGGCTAACACCCTCTCAAGCCAGGGGACTCCTTCTGACACTAACCACCATTGGGTCCCAAAGACTCTGAGATGAAAGGCAGTGAGGGAGAAAAGATCTGAAAGGGATTCCTCCAAAGGAACCATCCCTAACAATGGTTTCAGAAAAAGTGAGCCCTGAGACACTCCCAGCCCCAGTAATGGGTGATCTAAAAAAAAGAAGCATATCAAAATGCTATTGATAAACTAAATCATCAGACAGCTTATCTAAAGCCCACATCCGCCATATGGTGCTCCAACTTCGGCTGCCTGTTGCTGCCACAATAGGCACGCCAACCCAGAAAGCACCATCGGACAGAAACCCGGCAGCAGTGGCATCTGGGGCCGCTCCTATGTTTACATTTTATTTTATACCATTAGCTTCCCCCATCCCAGTAGGAACTCCCAACACACACTGAACTTCAAAAATCTGCTTTTACCTGCAGCATGCATGCGTGCACACTGCGTGTGTGCACAAGTATGGATACAGATCGGGTGAACAGGAGAGAAAACCAGATGTCAACTCCAGAAAGAGAGGTGCCCAGTGGGGGAGGGGGAAGGCGAGGCAGGCAGGCTCCCAGCTAGAGCAGGGAGCAGACAATGCGCTTTTCTCAAAACACTGGGGCAGGCGGGCAGGCAGGCGGGCCCAAGGAGTGGCTATTTAAAACGCCTGGCTCCTTTTTACTTCCCCACCATGGAAGTGAATTTTTGTTCTTAAGTGCCAGAGCAAATCAAGTCATTTGGCTTCCTTGCACTTTGCGAAATAGAAATCACACTGGATGAAAGTGAGCAGGAGCCACCTGAGTTCTTTCTTACAGTTAAAACTGATTCACAGAGGACCTGGTGCTTGGGTTTCGTTGACGTGTGTACGTGTGTGTGTGTGTGTGTGTGTGTAGATATTAAAGCATAGTGGGTGCTAGTATGACTGCTGTCATAGGTGACTCTGCACAAAATGTCAGCAAGTCACTGAGCACAGACTGGGCTAGCACCTCCTAAAGGCTTGGCTGGTGTAAAAGACTGGTAGTGGTTTTTATCAAATTCGTAAGGATCCTATATTTCTTTCTCTCTATTCTCCTGAAGAGTTTTCTGCCTTTGCAGATGCCAATAAAATATTCACTTAGTTGACTACCTATGAAAGAAAAGACAAGCCAGTAGCTGTAATATCAGGTTATGCAAAAATGCATGCAAGTTTGCATGCAGGTGGGGGGAGGGAGACGGAGAAAGAACAGCGGGTGTTCTTTCTGAATAGTCAATCTACAGAATTATTACATACAAGCACTCATTTCCTTCCACCAACTTACCCACACCTAAGCAGACAACATTCTTGGATGAACTTTTCAAATTTTTTTAAACATTCTCAGTTTAAAAAAAAAAACCTCCTTTCAAGTTAAATTGAGATTGCACTTGAACTCCATCCAAGAGCAGAGCTGAACTGAATTATGATAATTAGAAAGCTGTGCCTATAAAAAAAAAAAAGCAGTAGTTGATGCATTTTTTAAAAGTTTATGCCAGAGAATATAAGTTCAATATGTTCTCACATAATTAAGATTTCCCACCGTTAGCAACAGTTTTTCAGTTTATGTATCAGGACAAACAACAGTACTGTGTATCCCCAGTCACCTCACAACTACATCTAAGCCTGTCAGTTCCGAAAAGCACTGCAGAGGATGGGTGATGATCTTGTTCACCAGTAAGCTGACTTCTTATTAAATCCATTTTCCAAGGCCCTTGTTCCTTCCACTTAAAAATGCTGAAGAAACTTTAGGACAGACCCTTAAGAGCTAAAATGAATCATAAAAAATGGATGAAAACCCTGCATCAAAACAGTAAATACTGGTTTTAAAGGGGATGTGGGGGAGACCAGTGTTCCTCGGGTATGGGAGGAAAAAAAAACATCTTGGGAGGATTATTCACCCTCCTAGCCCCATCACCACCACTATCCAATCAGGAAAGACCAGCACATTTTGCAGTAAGCTAAGGTGCTCAGACTTCACAAGCCAGGTTTGTGTCCTCCCAACTATGCAAAAAGCCAGTGGACAAAAGGAGAACCTAAGCATTCAGAGTAACCCACCTCACAACCCTCCACCACGAGGGCATCCCATTGGCTTCAACGAAAATGTAAACACCGGTTGCAAAACTCTCTTCTGTCCCCACAAACTACAAAGCTGCAAGATTTCTCATGAAATAGTCACTTCAGCCCCAAGTTCAAATATGGAACTGAGCCAAAGAAGCTTATAAAGTGAATCCTACAGATTGAGAGCTCAACAGTTCACGGCTCTGAAATCAAGCAAAATACAAAAACCCCCACAAAACACTCCCAACTTTTAGATCCAAATCCTGTAGCAGTACACAAACTACCCCAGAAGAGAAAAAGCCCAAAACATTTCTAGTTTCAGATATGTGTGTACAGTAATTGCAATATAACAGGGCCTTAAACTAAGTATCTGATTTTGGTGGGGTTTTTTACATAAGTGAATTTGATACAGGGTCTTGCTATGCAGCTTGGACTGTTTAATTAATTTGACTTAAAAAAAAAAACTGTTACATTAAGTGCTAGGATACTCTCAAATTGCTTGATTTTATTGCCTTGATGAATATGAAAGAACAAAACATAGCACTGCTGCTGTTCAAACGCGACTTGATATCTAATTTAAATACAACAAAGCGATCTGCACCGTCTGCAGATAAATAAGGAAAAGCACCATGCAGCTATGAAAAGACTATGCCAGCCACCGGACGAACTCCAACCAGCCAACCGCGAGGCCTGAGTCTGTCAAAGGGGATAAGCTTACAATATATTTTTCTTGCTCAGTTCAGAAGTAGGACATTAGCAGTCTGCAGTTCCAGTCACTGAGCTCCAAAGGGGAGGCTACAGTGCCCACACTGATTAACAGAAAAGGCGGCTGATTTTCTTGGAGTTTAACTGAGAAAGCTGGACACTTGCTTTGGCCAGAGCTCTTAGGCCCTTGGAGAAAAGAGACAACCCTAAAGTTTTATCATTAAACAGATTTCACACAGCTTTGACTCAGAAGAACAAATACCATAAACACAAACACATACACACACACACACACACACACACACACACACACGTTTCTTTCACAATCTCTTTACAGGCAGAGAACCAAGTGACTAAAATAAATGTAATCACGTGTGGACCTATGTCTGAATATGGTCACTTTTAAATCCAAGGGATTATATACACAGTTATTTGCAACGACTGTTCCAGTGATAAAACATCACCATTTCCATTTGCAAGCAGTATAATTACCCTCACAATTAACAGTTAATAACACACGAGATTAGAGAGAAATGTAATCCCACAGATATGCAGGCTCTTACAGGGGCCCCAGGTATGAGAAATCAATCCATTTCTGAAGCGAGCTACCTGCTTATACTGCTAATGGCACTTCTCATTTCTTCCAAGTCTAGCTAACATTAGGGATCTGCAGTCTTTAAACTTCTGTTAAATTCTTCCTTACGGAAAAGGACAACAGATAGATATAGCTAGACCCTCGTGATGTACAGACAGACCTCCCAAAGTTTGCCATTAAGGAAAAGACCTTCCTCTCTTGCTGCTCTGTTCTGGCAGAACCAACAAACTCAAATCTGTTTATAAACTACTGGAGCTCAAGCACGAAAAAAAATCTTGGATTTCTCCCCCCTTATGGTTTAATTGTCCTCCCAAATGAAAGGGGACACCCATTTCCAAACTAAACACGAATATTTAATTCCTGCTGTATGCAGCAAATGGAGGAAGAGGGAAAATGGAGAGGGGAAAAGGAAGCTGACTCCCCCAGCCTGTCCTCCCCGAGGCGATCCTCTTGTGTAATTAGGGTGCTGGGGTGGGAGGTGCTTTCAGGCACACATTGTACCACAGGCCAGAGCTGCTCAGGGAGGTTCACTTCAGTGTGGCCTCAACTAAGCTAGAATGTTTTCCCTCATAAAAGAAAATTTCATTATATGTTTTGGTGAGTACTGGGTTTTTGTTGTTGTTGTTTTGTTTTGGGGAAAATTATTTAAAAAGAAAAAGAAACAGTAACCTCTCAAGCACATTGTTTGGATTTTATAAGATCACACCGGAATTTATACAAAGATTTTCCCTATAATTTTTAAACTTTTTTCAAGGCAAAGTGTGACATCAGTTTTGTTTCAAACTTATTTTAAAAAATAAAGTATTCTAACAGTCTCCTAAACTTGCAGCTCAAGTAATATTTACCATTAAAGTAAAA
>PVKN010007313.1:0-26876 GCA_004027915.1 Capromys pilorides
CCCACACTCTCCCAGGTGAGGAAGGCTGCCATCAGGCCCAATCCTCTGGCTTGAGAGTGTCCAGGAGAGACAGAAGAGGAAAAGGCAGAACAGAAGAAAGGGTCTGCGGGTCAGCAGGAGAATGACAGCAAGCGTGGCAGGCAGCAGGGAGCCCCCAGCAGACACTCCTTCCTGTCAATACGTGCTCCTTCCACTCCCTGCCTAGTGCGCTCCTGCTAAGGAATATGACGCCAGAGGTGTGGTACTGGCTATTCAACCCTCTGGGCGAACATCAGACCTATCCTTTCCCCTTGCAAGACCATCTCCAGCACCTTAGAGATGCTGCTGCCTCTCGATAGCTGGGTTCTGCAAAGCGTACAGCTCAGGGGACAATGAGTCCCCCACACACACCTCCTCTCAGCACACACACACACACACACACACACACACATTGCTTGCCCCTCAGCCCTGCTGCAAATGTGTCCTGCACTCCCTCACGAGGGAATGGCATGTGGATCAGTGCGTGCCATAGAGCAACCCGCCTTCCTGGGGTTCTTCCTCACGTACATTGGCTTTTGACAACCAGACAAATATTTTTAACCACTTTTGTTTTTGACTAAACAAAGAAAAAAAATGCTTCTGTCATTGTTCAGTGTACTGTTTCCGCCTCCTATTAGCTCTCTGAGATGCTCCCAAAGAAAGGAAAATGCGATTACATATAATTAGCAATGGAAATTATTAATAGGAGCAAGAGATCCAATCCATTCTACAAGTAATTCTGTAGTGATTTTAGTAATTGATAGTAATTAAACACTAATTAATTCATTTCCTGAGTAATGTATTTACTTTATTTATGGGTATTCACTTTAATTATACTTGTTTGCATTCCTTGGGTTAAGTAATATAAATTTGCGCATCTTCCTGAAAATGTTTATTTGGGATTCTTTAAAAGTCATTCTTTGAGAAACTATGTGAACAAAGACTAATTGCTTTGAATTACAGTTGCAAACATCAATTTCTGACTTTGGGAATTGGAGCTAATGGAAGATGAGGCTTTGCTGGTAGGGACATTAGCTCCTTAGCCATAATCTATGGTCCAGCCACCCTGCAGCTTCTGTGATGTCAATGGAAAGGACCAGAATCTTGGCTGTGGAGATACCCTCCTGTCCTTAGATAACTTCTAAGAATGAACATTCCATCCTGAGACCTTATTTTGGAATGAAGAAAGTGGCCCTAGACACACATGGCAGGTGTGTGTCTACTCTTTGTATTGAGTGGTTCTTGGCTATTTTCCTTAGACTCCCAGAAGTAGAAGGAAAGTAAAGTGGGGTCACCTCCTCCAGCCAGCCCACCAGGGGTCCCTGTAACCTGTCTCCAGACACTGTCCTGTAGGCCACTTCCACAATATTCCCCCTCTGACTGCTCCAACTCTTCCAGCGTCTTCTTTGTGCTCAGCCTAAATCTTTCCCTTTGAGAATATCTTTCTGCCTGACCACACCTCCCCCAAGCACGTCTGTCTGTCCACAGGACCGCAGCTCATCTTATCTCTTCTGTACCGGTCAGCCTGTTTGACACTTCACAATTAACATGGTAGCCCTGGGTACTCTACTTTATCCAACCATGCCTATGTAGGGTATTTTTATGACCACTGTGCATCCTGTCTTCTGATAGAGATCTGTTTTCATCTCCCCAGGAAGATGAGAATCTATCTCAACAGAAAATGAAAATGCTATTGAGATGTTCCCCAAAACTTCGTGAGCTCATAGGTGAGGCTCTGGGGAGGGGACTGGGTCATGGGGGTGTGATACCGATCAGGAGATTAGTCCCCAGATGAGGTACAGCAAAGTTGGAGGTGGAGCCTTGGAGGATGTGGGTCACGTGGGCATGTGGCCAGGAAGGGCCCACCTTCTCCTTCCTCACTGACTCCCTCTCTCCTACCCAGTCACATGCAGACCCGCTCTGCCATGTCTCCCTTCCTTCGGCCCAGATGGCTTAGATAAATCCTGTACAGCCAGTGAGCCACAAGAAACCATTCTTCCTTTAAACCGTGCTTGTCAGGTGTTGTGTTCCAGGGATGAGAAGGTAACTAAGACAGCCTCTTTCAAGAGTCTGTATTTCTATTAACGGATCAATCAACTTGGGTTAGCCACAGCAAACGCAGGCCCCTGCTAGGAGTAATAGGAAGTGGGCTGAAAGTTTTAGAGACCTTTTAAAAATAATTGGTAGATCAAAAGTACAAAAGAGACTGAAAGTTACAGAGCAGGTTTAGAAATCTCAGCCAGTCCTCAGCTCTGTAGAAAGAAAAGCTTCCTAGTCTGCCCGTTATGCCTCCCTTTAGTTTTCAAGCTCTTAAAATATTTGACAAATAAAATGTGTGTACATCAAAGTATGTGGCATGATCGTTGGATATATGTATACAAGCGTAAAGACTGACACAATCAAACCAGCGAACACATTTATCACCACCTGTGCCCTGCACTGGAGCCTTGGGACTTGTTCATTTTGTAACAGTTGTGACCCTTTGACCAATATCTCATGCTCTAGTCCCTAGAAAACAACTTTTGCTCGCTGCTTCTGTGAATCTGACTTTTTTGGATTCCACATGTAAGTGAGATCATATCATATTTTTGTCTTTCTGTTCCCGGCTTATTTAATTTAGCATCATATCCTCCATGTTCGTCAGTGTCCATCGGTCACAAATGGCCAGATTTCCTTTTCATGCTGGAATAATATCCCTTTGAATAGATGCATGACCATTTCTTTATTCATTCATCCATTAATGGGAAAGGAAGTTGTCCCTATATCTTAGCTACTGGGAACGGTGCTACAATGCACACAGGCTACAGATAGCCCTTTGAGATACTCATTTCATTTCCTCTGGATATATACCCGACAGAATGATTGATAGATCATATGATAGTTCTATTTTTTATGTTTTTCAACAGTGCACATACCCTTTTTGAAGATAGCTATAGCAAATTACATTCGTACCAACTGTGTAAGGCTTTCTTTTTCTTGGTATCCTCATCAGCTCTTGTTACTGTTTGTCATTTTGACAGATGTGAAGTGATATCCCATTCTGTTTTTCTCCTCTTTTTTATTTTTATTAGTACATGTTTACTGTGCATCCTGATTCCATTCATCAGGCAGAGTTGGTACATGTGCATCATGCATTTGATTCATTTTTTATTCCCCTGCCTGTCCATGCTTCTTCCAACCCGCGGTCCTTTCCTAGTTACAAAAGGTCTATTTCCTTTGTCTTTTCCTCCGTGCCACTGTGGCTTTGATTTGCATATCATGTGGATAAACGATATTGAGCACCTTTTCACTCAGCCATGCTTTATTCCAGACCGACTCAGGAGCAACAGTGGCCAGGAGTCAATAGCAGACACAGCACATGCAGGATGCAGATGGGAAATAAGCTGACGTGAAAGACAAGTCATCGGGCAGCAGTGTTTTCCTGTAAGTCTGTATCTTTGCAGGCTGCCGTCCTCTTTTCATTCTGGGCAAGGGAGAATAAAGCCATCAGTTGGAGGATGAGGTACAGGAGAGTGGAAAAGGGATTGTCTCCTGAGATGTCTTGAGGTGAATGCCTGAGAAAAGTAGAGGGAAATGACGAAAAAAATCTCAACTGTACTCAGCGCCAGTGCTCCAGAGCCCCCCATCCCCATTGCCAGGTCAGAAGAGTGGCTGTTGTCACCGTGGAGCAGGAGAAAGGAGGCCTACAAGGAGAGGGAAGGAGAAGTTGAGGCTTCGCAGCATGCTTGTTGTTTCTTCAGCAGCCTTCACAGCCACGGATACCCTGAGTCTGTGGATGCCCTGAGTCTGCGGCCAGAGCTTACCTGGCATAGGAGGGAGGAACGTGGTCCCAGATGGCAGCCCCAAGCTGCTTTTTCAGCAGTGTGAGTGCTGAGTCATCCTTCACCTCTGGCCCCCGAGGACCCACAGGAGCTACTGCTGCAGCCTGGCTTCTGGCTCACCTTCTGAGGACCGCAGGAGGTGGTGGAAGTAACCACATCACCAAATTATGACAGAGTCATTACTGGGGTTTGAGGCACTACCATGGTTGTACCAGAGGATGAGGCAGGCCAGAGTTGTGGAAGAAAGTCCCATTCTGGCTCTAGAGAAACATGCAATTGGTAGAGGGTATGGATAACCACAGGAGCAGGACAGAGGAATGGGCATTTCCTTCCTTATTTGGTGGGGCCCCTTCTCCCCTGGGAAGGTAACTTCTGATTTCTCATTCCTCTGTTAATGTCTGAACCCTTTAAAACTCCTTCCATGATAATAAATAACTTCTTGTGTGGCCATCTTTAGAAACTAAAAAAGATATGGACTTTTTAACTCTGTAGAAACTAGCACAGCAGTGATTCGTAGCTGTACGTACGTTAATGAATATTATGTGTGTTGTATGTCTGTCTGTACATGCATATGCCATCTAGAGATGCATGAACATGTACGTGGTTTGTTCTCATCACCCTCAGTGCTGGACTTGCATCCATGAACCAATTTAGGATCCGAAAAAACAGCTCCTGATAGAAGAATCCTATTACTAGTCAGCCGGCTGTGAAATACGATACCTGTTCCATGCCTTGTAAAGAAAACTTGCTGTCACCCCCTACTCAGGAATGCACAAATGCATGGCGTGCATGCACACTCCCTGGCACCTTGCCCACGTGCTGTGATGCTCTGGCCTACCACAGGGGAAATCAGCTGAGAAATCCAGAGAAAGACGGCGGCGGAGTGGGGAGAGTGTCTTTGAATTTAATTTTTCTGTGAACTGGATTGAGGTTTCAGGACCAGAATGTTTAACATGTTGTTTTGTAATTAGGGAAGGAAAAGAAAAAGAAGGAAGGTCGGGGGCAAAGAAGAGAGAGAGAGAGAGAGAGAGAGAGAGAGAGAGAGAGAGAGAGAGAGAGAGCCCTTGTAGATGCAGAGCAGTATGAGCTACTAAATAGCTATAAAGTAAAAAGTAAAAATGATCGGAATAAAGTGACCCCAACCAGCGGAGAAGCATAAGTATCCCATGCTCCTCTCATACCCCTTAGTCTTTGGAGAAATGGCATTTAGGTACTGACTGAATCACAGCCAAATCCCTCAGAGGGATTTGGCTCTGAGAGTATCATGCTAACTAAACTTTAACAAATGAATATTTGGTGACTGATGACATCATTCAGCAGACTAAAGCATCTGCTTAGGCAAGCTGAGTCAAGCACAGGGACCATGGTTCGATCACCAACACTACATGCTGCATCCACCCCACCCCTAAGGCAGGCTGAGCCTATCCCAGAGTCTGGGCATAGTGGACCACACTGGAGAGGCTAAAAACAGGAGGATCACACTGAGTCTGAGCTATGTATGAAGACCCTGCCACAACCAAGCACATTAAAAAAAATCTGAAGAGAAATGAACTCAGATGAAATATAGTAGAAGGCAAAAATGAGGAGGCATCATGAGATTTAAATGCTTTATTTTGTTTGTTGTTAATCATGATCCTCTGCCTGTTCCTTGTCCTAAAATAGAGCCTCTCCACATTCAATATGAGTTGGTGTTTGACTAATTTTAGGTAATGTGATTCTTAACCTCCCACCGCAAGCAGAGCACAATCTCCCTATATAAAGGAATTGCTTAAAATCAGGAATCGAGTGCCGTCTCCACCATTCAGTGTACACACTAAGTGGAGCAAGCTAAAAGTTCTGATCAATTTCCTGTTCAAAGTAAACTTCATAATCAAGACCCTCATTACAGCAAGGTTCTCACTGACATCAGCGAGATCTGGGGCAAAGAAAGAGACCCAAAAACTTTACACCTAATGAAGTTAGGAGTCAAAAATGGAGCCAAATTAACTGAGCACATCACACAGAATCAAATCAAAGTTCAGAACTCAAGTCAAGATTGTGAGAAATCACCATACCCATGATGAAAGCGTTCTGTTCAACGTGCATCCCTGTTGATTTATGGTGATTCGGCTTCCTGCTATCTTTCCTTAGAAGCTCTGTCCCATTCTGCTCATGGTCCCTGCTTCAACAACCCTTCCAATGCACTGAGAAGTGCATTCACAGGCTCGTGTGTGCTTACTCCTCTGCACTTACGCCACAAGCTTGTCACCTGTAAGCACTTTACCTGCACCCACGAAACAACACTGCAACATGGCTCTTCCCCATGCAGTGAACAATGGAGTTGCTACCAGCCCACCCCTAGAAGCAACTTGAGTTATGGCTGGAATCCTAGTTACAACTTACAACCAAAGTTTTCAGTTATAACCAGAATACTGGTCACTTAGGCTTCCAGAGTGTCTCAGGTTTAACCTGTAAGGAGCTCTGGAGGGAACCCTACAACATCCTTTCCTTGAGAAATCCTGGTCCAGTGTCTCTCTGAAGGCACTGATATCTGCCTGTGTGCAGGAGAGAGATTCTGAAGGCTGTGGAGAGGAAAATAGGGCTGCAATTGACAACCTGAGTTGCAACCAACCCTCCGGAATGAATTCAATTTGTATGTCAAGGGCCCGCTCTGCTTGATGGTAGGGATCATATTCCCTGACTACTGAGGCACTATCTCTTCCCTGTTTTCTTCCAACTGTGTGGAATTAAATGCGCCAGTAGTCTGGATGTGCATGCATTTTAATACAAATCGTGTGTGCGTGTATGTGCATACGTGCGTGCGTGCGTGTGTGTGTGTGTGTGTGTGTGTGTGTGTACACATGCACTCATACTAGCCAGGCAAGACACAGAGTTTCTGTCCCACTGCTCTACTCCCTGTATCCCCTCTTCCTGAATATAGATATGTAGTGCTAACAGCTATTTAGTTCTTTCTCTGTTTCCTCCCCTAATCGTGCATCGCTCTGAAAGCTCCGTTATCACTCTCTAAACACGATCATCAGCTCTAACTTCAATCCCAAAATCACTCCCAAGCGCCTCTTCCAAACATCTCAAGGCTTGCTAAACGTCTCTATCTAGACCTTTCCACCGCTATTTCCGACTGGATACATCCATGAATAAACTCACCATTCCTTCGGTATTCCATTAAAAAATGAGCTTCCTGGCTTTGGATGTCTGTTGTGACAGCCTCATCATCGCAGGCCCTACACTCTCAGCAGGAAAATCCTTTCCCTGTGCAGAGAACACTTTTTGAATATTGTCGGGACTGGCTTTGCGGATTCCTTTATCTGCCTCTGCCACCACCCTATGTCAAACACTCATTGCATAAATCATCTTTCTGTCACTTTAACAAAATACCTGAGACAAACAATGCAAAAGTTTGAGAGGTTTATTTTTGCTCTTGGTTTCGGCAATTTTAGTCAATGGCCTCTTGACACTCACTTTGGTGCTGTCACAAAGCCATACATAATATTGAAGTACCAAGGGAGGAGGCTGCTGTGCAGACGTAAAGAGAGAAAGGAAGGGCTGAGGTTCTGTTGTCCCATCAAGGCACATCTGCAATGACCTACCCTGCTTGCACTAAAGCCCACATTCTATAGGCTCCAATGCCTCCCAGGAATGCCAAGGCTGGGAACAAAGTCTTCAAGACCGGAGCACTAGGAGGTCACTCAGGGCCCAACCCTAAAGTACTCACTATCCATCTCCAGGATTCTTCTAGTGGCATCTGTACTGCTGTCAATGCCTCTAGTGTCCTGCATCTCTGATATTGACCCTTCATCACCTATTTCAGAACATTCATATCTCTGTAGTCACCAGGTGCAAACTCTAAACTCTTGAATCACCAGCCAGGGTCTCCTCCTACGCTACCATCAACTGACTCTATCACAATCCCATTATCAACCCGGAGTGTGTCAGCCACAGTGAATCCCTTTCCAGCTCTGTGTCCTTCTTCCCAAGGCACATCCAGCTTAGATCACAGTGTCCATTGCCACAGGTGCCAATCTCTTGCTTAGATACCATCTCCTCCTAGAAGTCACCCTATGCTTTCTACCTGAAAGAAATGGTGTATTCCTCTGATCTCATGCTATCTGTTTTTTTTTTTCTTGTCCTTACTTTTTATAAAATTAGATTACAAACAGCATGGTAGTGTCTCACCTCCTTTAGGAAACTATAAAAAAATGTACGAACAAAGTCATTATCTTTATATCTCTATCACGCTTGCCACGACCAGTGCCTTCAACACAGTAACTGTTTTGTACATGTTGAGTCAATGAGTCCCTTTAAATGAATTCATACATCTTCACACATACGTCTATAAATGTGCATCCCTGAGAACTAAACACAGAGCCATTCATGACATAAAGATATGAATCAATCGCTACCTAAGTCAGTTACCTAACCACACACTTACAGCGGGAACTATACATTTATAATTGCACACCTCTGTGTGCTCATGCTGAAAAAGATGGAAATACTAACTCATCCATTAAATGGGAGATGACTTCCTGTATCTCTGAGTACTGCAAATCATGCTAAATACAAGCACCTGTATGAAAGAAAAGTGAAAATACAGTGTTGCTTTGAAAATGTTAAGCTGGATGAAATCCACTTGCACTGGGCAAATAGGAGAGCAAGGATCCAGGCCAACCGGGCTGCCACAGAGGGGGTACAGAAACTCAACCCAAGAATGAGCTCAGGGGAAGAGAGGTACACTGCAGATGATCCTAAAATGACTCGGTATGAAAAATAGCCTCCCAAATACACAGCAAACAACATTGGCATGGCAGACATGTAGAGGTGTGTGTGTGTGTGTGTGCATGGATGTGTGTGAGGGGGGTGGGGGTGTAGAGTTGGGAGAAATATGAGAATGAATGAATGAATACATTCAGGGCACCCTGATCAATTCCCTTGGGGATAAAATCCAAAGCGTCTGCTTCTAAGAGATAAACACAAAGCTCTACTCCTCAGAGCCATGGCCAGTGGCTGCACATCATGCTAATCTCCTCTGCACCAGGTCCCAGCCACCACAGAAAATGTGTGTCAAAAAAAAATGGAGTCCAAGAAGAGAGAACGTCACTAAAGGCAATAATGTGAATTCAAATACTCTTTACAGTGTGGATGAAAGCAAACAAAATTGATGTTGTTTCAAAGAGGGTACAGAAGCAAGAGCAGAGAACTAGATTAATTGGCGGGGTAGATGGAGAGGACTCCCAGGCTACCAGGGTGGGGCCAGGGAGGCTGCCAGGGCGCGTGGCAATGCCACACATTTCACAAGCACAACGTGCTTCTCAGAGCGCTTCCCCATTTACTGTGTCATTTGATCTTCCAGGCACCGCAGCGAGTTAAGCAGCAGAGAAACTATTATTCCTCCTCCACAGAAGTTAACTGGGGCCCAAGAGATCCCTGGACTGGCATTCATCTCCTTTATACCTGATCCAGGGCTTTGGGCCAGCGTTTCCCGTGCTGTAAGGTAAACAGCACCTGGAGAGTGTGTTGCAATTCAGATTCCAGCTCTGAAAACGTGGCTTGAGACGAAAGCTTCTGCATTTCAACAAACTGTCAGGAGAGCCCAGGGCCACCAGATTTGGGATCACAGAAGTTCGGACACCGTCTTGTTGGGTGCTGAGTTTGAAAGACTTGACTGCATATTTGAAAGGATGTGATTTCAAGGGCTTAAATTCTAAATTGGGTGTCACAGATAGATTTCAGATAGGGCAGACTGGTTTTCAGCTCCGAGGAGCTTCATGGACTAGAGGGTAAGCCACCCTACACCCAACTGAGGGACCCTCGAGGTCCCTCTAGGACCTCTGTGCTCCACTTATGCAAACTCTGAGCACATCCTCCCCAGGACTCAGCCTATGCCCACATGGAGGCACCCCGAAAGTTGTTTGGCTTTGCATGGCTCTGACAAAATTCCTGGGACACGGCCCCTCACAAGAAGTTCATGTGTGTCCTCTCACAAGGACAGCTTCACACTTGGCTTTCCTTCAAGCATCTTTGCACACTCTTGCCCTCCTGAAGTGCCATCCCTGGGGTCCTGGCTGAGGATGGAGGGGTACACCCAGAGGACAGTGCCTAAACCAGCGGTCTGGACTCAGGCCAGGCCCAGCCTGTGACCACAACCTTCAGTGTTAAGAGTGTAGTGAAGAAGCTAGTTGGGTCGTCCTTCCCTGATCAAGTACAACACCAGCATTCCACCACTGAGAGCACGTTCCTGCAGGAGGACATGTCCTTTAAAGCTTCAAAAATACCTTGTAACTATACACATCCCGGAGAACTGCTGAGCACCTGTGAACTCTCCTCTTTTCACAGCACTGCAGGAATTTGTACATCACATCCCTTAGGACAACCGGTCAATGCCGAGCACTACCAGGATGCAGTGGGCATGACGACACCAAGACCAAGGAAGGCCCCTGAAAGCAGCAGGTGGTGGAGGCATCCCACTAGACAACCACTGCATCCTTCTAACTTTACCAAAACCTAGGCCTGCTTCCATGTTTCCTCTGACAGCACCCAGAGCCTACTCTGAGTTCTTGCACTGTCCTCAGAACTCAGCATCCCCGACAAGACTATCTCCTCTCCCCGGGGGCTCCCGCATGCCTGGGCGGAGTTGAAATGGCCTTGCCTACGGGAGCCTCTGTGCTCTCTTGGAAGCTTCGACTTCCTGGCAGGAGGTCTCAGCTCCCTGCTTCTGCGGCACTTCTGTGCTCAGCAGGCTAGCTCTTCCAACCCGTTTTCAGTGTATCCCACCGACGCAACGCTGAAGAGTGGGGCCAGCAATGCACCCACCCATGCTCCAGCGCCCGGGCCTTAGAACCAGCTCCTGATATCCTTCAGAGATTGCAACCCTCCAGGAAAAAATTAAGGCCTCAAACACCCTTTAATTTTATCCACTTGCCTTAATGAAGGTTCTGGTATTAATGACCTCAGAGGCTTTTTGTCTGACAGTTCTGCTGATAACTACACCCTGCGCTGCTCCCTCCACCCCCAGCCTGAAATCTCGAGCGTCGCCTCTAATCTTATTTTCTATTTCTGGGCTATATTGCATTAGCACCTTTTTATTTCTCCTGGCATGTTTGACAGTGAGTTCAGGCTAGTGAGAATCATCGCTTTGTGCTAGCAAACGGGGATTGCATCGGTCGTTTTAGAATAATGACTTATAGTTAAAATTACCCCCAGGATGTCATAATTATATGTTGCAACTTTCTTCTTTGACAAGGTGGAAAGACAGAGCTCAGGTGGCCTCTGCGAAGTTGTTTGGAGTGGAAGGAGAGGGACAGGCACGCCCTCCCTAACGCTCCCCTACACACACACCCAGAAATGTGAGGAACAGGAACTGAGGCCTAAGGCAGCGTGTTGCCCCCAAGCAAGAAAGCACCCACAGCCCACAGCCCTGCGCACACGGGCACTCACTCTGTCCATCCAGATGGGAGATAGAAAAACCCCAGGACCACCTGACCAAGGGTGGCAGGATTTCCACCAGGCCCCTCCATCCCCCCATTTCCGTGAATAGCACACTCTTTGGGCTTCTCCACAACATCTGAAATTCACAAATGAAACTTTCCTTTGACCTAACATTAAATAAAACATCTCTGCTAAAAGGTAAGAGGAGAGGGGCCCCCTCATTAACATTCATACTATGAACTGGGTTAATGTGTGCATGCTTTATGCCAATTTCTTTTGCATTCGCTTTTAGCAGTGGTAAGACATTCTCTTCCATGAAGCAAATCACAGGAAGCAGTGGGTGGTGCAGTGGATACAAATCTACCCTCTCCTCCTACTATCCTGCCCTACTGAGGAGGGGTTACCTAACGGTGGGTCCCCGAGGGATTAGTTTCTAGGTTTTTTGGTGTCTGGAACAAAGAATTGAGCAGGACACCCAAGAGCTGTAACAAAGAGTAAGATTTATGAAAAAGAAAAGAAGCAAAGGCACACTCCAGGGAGGGGGAGTGGAGTAGTGAGCTCAGCTGGCAGCCCTGGTAAAGGCAGTCCTAGGTTTCCTAAGGTCCTGGCTTTATGGGAGGATCTAGAGCTGGAGATGGACAGGAGTCATAGACCAATGGCACACTTCACTCCACCCACCCTTGGGAGGCGGGGTTTTAAGAGGAACTGTTGCAGTGATCAAAGGGGTGGGGGGCATACTGCTAATGAGGTTGGATGCAGGCCAGGGTTGTGTACCTTTGTCCATGCATGGGACAGGGTATCCTTGTTTTCCTGATATTTTGACACCATCCCAACGCTGCCTGGTTTCTCCATTCTTGTCCCACCCCCTTTTTACTGTGTATTTGTGTTTGTTCTAACTCCTACCAGAGAAGAGTGCAGAACTCAGGTTAGATAGCACTCTGAGGTACAAACTTCTAGCAGGGTCTACAGGGGTGAGCTATGGAATCCGAGCTTTGATATCCAGAGACAGGGATGAGGAAAGTTTAAAATACTGACACCCATCTAGGTAGGAAGGGGACAAAGGCCTTGCCACCTGTCTGCATGACAGGGATTCTGGGCCAAGATGGAAAAGACATAGGCCAGAAAAGAATTTAAAAAAATGACAGATAGGCGTGCCCAAAACACGACAAGCCACACCAAGAGGACCATAATGCTACCCAGATGCAAGTAAACTTGCACTTCTTGGTGTCAGACCTGAAATCTAATCCCAGCACTGTCACCACCACCGGTGTGTTCTGATGTGAATGACTTACCTTCTCTGAGACTGTTTCCTGGTTTCCAAAATGGGAACAATGACAGGATGCAATTCAAAGGTTCTATGACGCTCAGGACAAGGGAAAAGCTTCGAATGACACAGGGCGTGGGGCTCACTCTTTGCAAGCAAGTGCACCCACTGGTATTATTTTCAGTAGCTAATGAGGTTAGGACTGCAGCTCCCTGGCAGATTACTGTTACTCAGTTCTCCTTGGGAAATCTCCAGAACAGCCCCAGTCAGGCCCTAGGGAAGAGGGTCAAGGAAATATTCCAGGGTAGATATAACAACCAAATGCTTTAAATCCTCATAAGCTGCAGTGAGGTGTGACTGAGGTCCCTGCATTGTTCCCAAGGACGGTGATCTGGGGTCCCAGGTGTGTGAGGAAGGGAGGCAGAGTTGTGTGGGAAAAGTGATTTTTAAACATGCCTTCTAATCTGTGTAATTACTGCCACTGGGCCAAGTCGCCAGGGATCACCTTATAGACATCTTCTCTTTTTGTTTTTCTCTCCATCAGAGAGACCTAAGACCTCCCTAAGGTTTTTGAAACAAAATTACAATTTTTCCTGCAGCAGGGCAGAGTCAGCCAGCAGGAATGAGGCCCCGCAGCCTCCCAGGATTGCAACTGAGGCTCCAACAGGACCGAGTGTGCAGCGGGCCATTTTTCGCAAATGACACTAATTAAGATGGGGATTATTGGAGAAACAAATCTACTGCAGCCCCTTGGTGAAAACCTGGTACTCTCATGCTCCCCGTAGCTTGGATATACACACATAGCCTTGGGCAGCCACTTGGGCAGCGGCTGCTCTCCTCAAAAGAGGGACCTTGGCCATGGAGATAACCTGGCAATCTCAGCCCTGCCTGGCCAACACAATGACCCAGGTTTAATCCCCAGTACCCCATGCTGCCCTGAAACCTGACATGGTGGCGTACACCAGTAATCCCAGCACTAGAGAAGCTAAGACAGGAGAATTACTGCAAATTGGAGCTGTATAAGGAGATCCTGCACCAAGTAAATAGTAAATCAATCAATCTATCTATCTATCTACCTATCTATCTATCTATCTATCTATCTATCTATCTATCTACCTATCTATCTTTAAAAATAAAGAGGGACCTAATATACTCCCCTGGCTCCACCCCAGATCTGTCACTCCAGCTGATCTGTCACCTGAGGGCTCAACTCAGGCTTCTCGCACCACAGCAGTAAGAACTTAATCAACAGCCAGAAGAAAGGCAAAAAGGCCCTGTGATCTCATGCAAGGACCCAGAAAATGAGAATGCGAAGCAACCTTTACAATTTACAAGTCAGGTTTCCTAATCTCACTGTCCTTAACTTCGAGAACGGCCAGGATACTGCCCCACCCAGCTTCCAAGCTTTTTTTTTTTTTTTTTTTTTTTTTTTGCAGGACTGGGGTTCAAACTCACGACCTTGCACTTGCCAGGCAGGCACTTGTGCCATGGAGCTATCTCCCCAGCTCCTTCCAAGCCTTTAAGGTGGAAGAATTATTTGAAAGAGTCATCAAAGTCCCAAGCATCACATAGATGTGATCACCAGGCTGACCTTCAGAGATGGAGGAGAGAGAGAGTGTGTCCACCAGCACCGTCTGGTCCAGTGAGGTCTTGATGGACTGGGAGAGCTCCTATTTAACAAGGTTGGCTTTGCACATTCAACTTTTCCAGCCACTGTGGTGCAAGTGGGTTGCTAGAGAGACCCGCAGATCAAAGCTCTTTGCCCTCCTTTCCATTGTTTTATTCTTTTATTTGGTGCATAAAAATTGCACCCATTCATAAGGTGCCCTGTGAGGTCCCAACACATGTGTGCATTGTATAATGTCTCAATCAGGCTGAGCCTATCTGTCCCCTCAAACATTTATCATTTCTTTGTGATAAAAACATTCAAAATCCTTTTTCTTGTGGCTTTTTAGAGATATACAATACATTGTCATTATCTATGGTCCCTTACTGCGAGACTGGTCTTCAAAACTATGTAACAATAGCTTGGTACCCATTGGCCAACTTTTCTCCCACATCTTCCTCCCTCCCCCCAGCCCCCCACCCCCACCTCCTGGGCCATTGTTATCCTCTCAGTTCTACCTTCAACTGTTTCAGATCCCACATAAGAGTGAGATCACGGAGTCCTGGTCTTTCTGTATCCGTTCTATTTCATGAAGCACAGTGCCCGTGAGGATGGAGTTCCCATGGAGAACTTCCTAAGCCCTGCCCTGGGGACGACAGGGAGCTCTGCTTCCCTCTCCAAGTGGACACGGAGGTCACCCTGGGTGGCCAGCATACCTTTTTCTTTCTTCTCAGCCCCTGCGGTGTCTGTTTTCACATGAGACACTCCCTGTTGTGTACCATATACACCTCTTTGCATATGACAGCACTTGTAGCCCCCAGCCAGGGGCCTGGAGCATAGAACAGGCTGTGCCACCATTGTTGCCCAGGGGTTTGAGCCCCATTCTCCTCTTTATCCCAGTGCCTGTCTATGCGAAAACCTCCCGGCTCATTTCTTATGGTCCCTCCTCTCTGGCTCACTGCCTGTGGAAGCATACAGAGAGCCATTTCACTACCACAATGTTTCTGCTGCATCTACTACAAAGGTCCAGGGGAGGGTGCAGTGAGACCCCCACCCCCAAGAGGCACCAGTCAGAAACAGCAGCTTTCCTTTGTAGATATTTAAAGAGGTTACGGAGAGACACACACTGTCCAGTCAGCTGAGCTGGTTCTCACCCTCTTTGTCCTTCCTTCTTGTTCTTTATTTATCTAGGCTTTAACTTCCTCATCTCTTAGTACAAGGACCCAGTCCAGGGGTCCCTGCAGCGCCTTTCCCATGCCTCTAAGTCCCTACCAAGGGAACAGTGGGGCATTGTCAGAAGAGGAGGCATTAGGGCCAGAGCCTGATCCCACACACAGGACTTCAGGTCAGAATAGCTTTCCATCTTGTGCCTCTGTAACAAAACAAAAGACTGCTTGGGTGGACGTGAAAATGTGACCAAAGCCAAGCAACTGGAACTGAGGCCAACCAAGCAGTGGCCCTGGAGAGGGAGCTGCCCCTACCTTGAGCTTAGAGACCCACACCTTCTGGTGATTTCTTTTGTGTGCATTGCACACAAGCTCTTTGTCCACCACGCCTCAGTAAAGCTGGGAACACAGGCTTGGCAGAGTTAAGACAAGAGAACATCTACTAATCTCCCACCATTTTTATGGTATTATTAGGCTGTTTGCACACAGGTTAGAGAAAGAGAGGAATCATGCTAGAAGTTTTGCTGTATTCTCTTTCTTTTTCTGATTGTGAAATAAATTCCATGTTACTCTGTGAAAAGAGAAAGGTGAAGTGAGGATTAAGCCCTGTGAGGTTTGGCAGTTGGCATTCGCATCATGGCTTTGCCACTTTTAGACTGCATGGTATGGGACAGAGAATCATTGCCCCGGTCCTCAGTTTACTCATCTGTGGATGGAGGATATTTAGGCAGAGGATATTTAGACCTGATGAATATCACAGTGCAGCATAAGCGATGTACTTTCCACTTGGCACACTGCAGTGCTCAGTACATGACAATGGGGTGAAAGCAGGGCTCAGAACCATGCACAGAAGCCAGATCAGGACCACGCTAAGTCTTACTCTGCTTTGTAATCTCAGCCAATTTGTGTGACATGCGTTAGGTCATTTTGTTTTAATGGAAGCCATCTTAGAAATTATACTGCAGAATCTAAAATTATGCAAAAGGGCATATTCAGGCCCCAATGTGAGGGACGCTGAAAATTGGATGTCTCAGGTTTCTTTCTTTCTTCCTCCAGCACCAGATCTTGCCTCGATGTTCTTGGAAAGTAGACCCTTACACCCACCTCTCTCTGGTCCTCTGTACTAAACTGTCTCCCCTGCACCAGCTCTAGGCTGTGACCTCCCTGTTCCAGGACAAAACAGTCTGCTTCCTTGGCATCCTAAAGCTGTGTCATGCCACTCTCTTGAGATGGCAATTTCATTTCTGTTGTTCTGTTGAATACACTTTTAAAGAAGATTCCCTTGGCTGCTGCCGCCTCGCTTTTCTTTATGGCTAGATGCAATGACTAGAATCTTACACTTTCTTACAAGTCAATTTTCTTTTAATGATTTTACCTGCTCTGAAGCTTATCAGGAGGAGGTTCATGCACCCAGAGTCTCAGCCTGCCTCATTCAGGGGGCCCAGGCAGCTGGTCTATAGGCAGATGTACCTGTTTTGAATGTCATCTATGTAATGCTAATATGCAAAACGATTTGTGATGCAGGCAAGTGGAACCAAGAGTGAAGAAACTACACTTGGGATGATGAATCATTTCCCCATCAGGCACAGAGCGTGCTTTGGGGTTGAGCTGGGGAAGTTCTGCAGGCCATAAGACCCTGGAGCCTGCCTTTTGCCGGCTTCTGGTCTCTGGGAGAAGGGTCCAGAGGACAGCAGCAATCTGATGAGGAGAAATTAGAGGGGCTTAAAGTAGAGCATTACCAATAAGTGAGGGAAGTGCAGAAGAAAGGACATGAACTGAGTGGGCCAAGCCCCCAAAGAAACTCGCACAGATCTGCTTCTCTAGCTCCAGCCAATAGCTTCTCCAGAGGCTTGCATGGAGAGTTCTACAAAGGTCATTGCACACTCTACCAAGACAAAGGGCTCCACTACAGCCCCTCAGAAACTAAAGTCTGTAATCCTCACTCTCCTTGTCCAAACAGTGGGTGTTTGTTTGTCTTCTTGCAGTGCTGAGGTTGAGCCCCAGACCTTTTACGTTCTAGGCAAGCACTTATCACTGAGGTAGACCACCAACCTAAGAGCATTGCCTTCTTAACTCTCAACTGGCCCACGGCATTAGCTTAGCAGAACACCAGGGGTGAAACCTCAGAGTCCAGAAAGCAATGCTGATGGCCTAGCTAGTTCAGAAGCTTGGGGAAGGACTTTCACTCTCCACTGAAAAGGAAGGCAGGAGGGCTTTCTCAGCTACCATGTCTGCAAGATGGAGCCCAGCAATTCATGGTGTGTGAGGTCCAGAGAGCATCTCTCTAACGAGCCCTTTGCTATTTGTTAGCACCCAGCTAACCCCCTTACATTTTCTCAAAATAAATGTGGCTGGACACAGCAGAGAAGAGTGTTTGACCACAGGATGGAATCCTAAAGGAACCAGTCTTCAATGTCACTTAAACTCCATGTTCAACACAAATCAAAATAGCTTGGGAACCAGGCTGAGGTTCCTTCCTATAAGTGAAGACATAGAATTCAAGCTGGACTTTGCAGTGCTGATAACTCAGACATTTGGAGAAAGTTGATAGACAAGATTTGGATCTGGGGCACTAGAAGGCACTGGGTGGAGGACAGGAAAAGAGGTCACCTTATGTGTAAGTTGCCCCCAGGACAAGAGTTAAAATGAAGGATGCTGCAGGACAAGGGCACTGTGGCACAGACAAGGCTGGCACTGGCTACCCCAGCATCAGCCAGCTTCCTGCCTCCAGAGATCTTCCGTGGCCATAAACAGCTGTCGAAAGCATAGTTGGCCTTTCCCAAATGTGAACTACTGGTACCTTGAGTGCTCCAGGATTTGAAGACAAGGAGAACTTAATTCAGTGTGGATCAAAAGAAGAGGAACATTGATGTAGAAGATGAGGAACTGGAGTGGAAATAGAAGAAGGTACTGTGGGAGAAAAAGGGCATGAATGAGTGTAGTGACCGGAATGGGCCTCACAGCACAGTGCATGGGGAAGGTAGCCCAACCTGAAGACAGAGCGCAGCCTGGGGTGGCCAAGCCCAAGGATGCAGGGAACAGACAGAGCAGGGTATCGAGTATGGGATGGCATTGCCATGGGACACGAGATTAAGAAACTCTAAGCCATTGGTCTCACTTTTGTGTGCATGAGATACAGGGAATGGAGAGTAGAAAGAGAAACCCTCTAGGAGACTCACCCCAGAAACCCACAAGATCTGTTCTTTCAGCTGCAGATTATCTATTTTAATCAACACTAGAGGGGGTTAGCTGCCAGCACATGAGCCCACAGGTGTCTAGGGTAGGGTGGTCCCAGCGCTGTGCATTCCCTAGCTGACTCATTCTTGTGTCTGGTGACAGCTGAGTTTCTTCTGTCTGGAGAACAATGGTTAGAATCATCCAGAATGTCATCGTGTGAATATTTCCTAGTATCACTGTTTTCAAAGTTGCAACAGAATTTTAGTCCCTCCAGATTTCCTGGGGAGAAAATACAGTTATTTACTTATTGACATTATTAAAAATTCACTCATTACCTGAATGCCTCTAGGCAACAGCACAAAAATATATTTTTAAAAAGATGAGGATTCAATTAGGCAGAGATTCAGATGCACCTCCAACAGCGAGCTGGCAGGGCTGCTTCTGCAGCAGGGATGGGAGCCTGGTCCCAGGAGCCCTGGAGGGTGGGTTGGTACAGTCAGGGCCTCTTAACCAGAGAGGAGGACACAGTGGAGATCTTGGTATCTTCTGCCTGGATTTCCCCTTTCTGCTCAGCCCCGCTCCAGTCTAGGACTTCTACAGTGGCATTCACTGGGCTTTGCATCAGTACAGAAGCTACGAAGCAGCACCAGGACCCAAGTACCTAAGGTGGGGACATCCAGGGAGGGTGTTTGGAAATACTATTAATTGGCTACTTTGTATATTATTTGGGCTTCACGCTGAGCCACGATCTGAATTTTTTCTGATTAGCCTGTAACCATTCCTGCAGAAATCTTATGCGGTAGAGAAGCATCTTTCTAAATTTCGAATCTGATGATGTCATTCCCTACTAAGAATATCTGTAGTCACCAGAGATTTAGCATCCAGATACCCCACCCACTCCCCCTGGTACACGTGATGCACTGAGATCAGACTTGGGCTAACTCTCCTGCACCCCACCCAGCCCCACAGCAGCCATGCACAGCGATGTATTTGCATCTCCTCAAACTGTGCTGAACTCATCTGCGCCTCTAGGTCTCTGCACACACGTCGTCTTCCTGGAATGTCTAGAGCATGGATAGCGTGCCTTCTGCCTAGGTAATCTGCACAGCCTCAAGGCCAGCAGAGGTATCACCTCTTCTGCAAAGGTTTCTCTAGACTTCCACTCGGGACCAAGCACCAGCTCCTAGATCCTGCAGAGCTTAATCACACACTGTGTGGCAGCTCTTTGTCAGCACATCCGTCCCTCAAACCAAGAGCCTTGTTATTCAGCTCAGGACTCCGTGCCTACCACACGGCATGGAAACTCAACCCAAAGTCAGCCTCTAGGCTGGGCTTAGATTCTTGGGTTCTTGTAAATAATTTTTTCTGTTATTATTATGTCTGGCTCCGCCTGCCTTGGGGGTGGGGCTGACACAGCATGTGGTGCCAGGGATCGAACCGCCACCCCTCAGGTTCCCTGAGGTAGCCTAAGCTTGCCTAAGCAGATGCTTTAGACTGCTGAGCTATCCCACCAGCCTAGATTCTTGGGTTTTTGAAACCCCAGAATCTGATTTTTGGTAAAGTGGAGATTACAATAGTACCTGGCAATCTTTTTTTTTTTTTTTAAGTTTCTAACTGTGGGGAGGCAGTAAAACACTGCATAGAGACAGTTCAGCTTGGTGCCTTGAGCCAGGTACATGACGCCATTGACCAAATTTGTCTTTTTCATTGTGACTTTTTCAAAAGGGGAGACCAAGCTCAGAAAAAGAAGACCTTGCTGATCCCAAGCTGTCCAGAAAGTAAGAAACAGAAGAAGTGCACCAACCCGGGCGTGGCTGGCCCCAAAGCCCCTGAAGGCCTGGATCACCAATGGCTCTGGAGAGTGAACACACCACTGCCTGGCTGCTCCCTGCTCAGAAGGCAAAGCCGAGGCCAGTAACTGACTCTACAGGAAAACGTAGGCTTTGAGCTCAGAAAACCATCTTCAGTCTGATCGTCCTTCTGAGAGTGACCCCAAGGAAGCTTGTTAGTTGCTAGAGACATTCAATCTCTGGAAAGCAAAATAATCGAGTGGAATCAGGAATGGAGTCCGCCCTACCCTGATGAAACGGCCTCAGCCAGCTGGTCCCCTTTCAAGGCCCCTTCTCTCCATTGTAAAATAAAGACTTTGGAGTAAATTATCTCTGAGGTCCCTTCCATCTTGCAACTTCTATGCTACATATGTGAAATAAAATATGAAAGCCTCACAAAGCCAAATTTGGTCCTGAATTGTCTCTTCTAGAGAACAAACCCCTGCTTCCCTGCTTGGGTATGGACAATCAGAAGCTGAGTCACTGCTGCTCACCTTCTAGGTGATGTCATGGTGGTGACGTCAGCCACAGGGCACAAACGCACACGCCCAACTGAGGTGGCGCGAGCTGCCCCAAGCTCCGCTTGTCTCTGGGGAAAGAGAGGCAGATGTAAGCCTTTGCTCTCTGCCAGCACACAGGGGAGAGGCCAGCCCCACTGGGACCCAGGGTCCAGGGAGGGGCTTATGCTGGATGAGAAAACACAGGGAAGAACTTGATTTTCTCCTCCATAGTGCTGCAAGAGATGGACTGGGATGCCAGCCCAGCAATTGCTACTAGGAGACCGTTCTCCACTGGGGACAGCGGCTGCTGCACTTGTGTGAACTATCTAGGGCGCCCCGCCCTCTCCAGAGGCAGCTTCTGCACATGCTCAGCCCCACACTTTGGCCCGGAGTGAGCTTTGCTTTCAAGGAAAGGAGCGTGTTTGCCGTCCTTGAGAACACATGACAGAGAGACTGAGACTTGCCCAGCTTTGCTGCAACCGTATGAATGGTGGTCACAAACTGGTCTCAGCTCTCTCAGGGCCACTAGGCGATCCTCCCTACTTACTCATGGTTAGCGTCAGAAAGCAATCAAAAAGGTGCCATCTCCAAGAGACGGCCCTATCTGTCGCTTCCTATAAGCCCCAGCGCAGCCACACTGTGACAACTGGAGTGAAACATGGTGCCTCAGCCATCATCTCCTGGCCTTGATTCACAGCGACACCTCATAGTTTTGTGGTGGAGATTAAATGAATACATACCTGGAAAATCCCTAAAATAGCGACTGCCACACAGCAAGCTGCAGACAAGTGTGATTAATTTCATTTGCTCAACCCAATGGTCACGATGTTACAAAGGTCAAGGACTGCATCAGGTGCGGAACACCCGTAAGCAGAAGCAGAGCTCTGCTTCCTCTGCCCCCTCAAGGACCTCATGTTCTCAAGGAACAACCTGTGGTCATTCTTAGGGACCTTGCCCAGACCGTGGAAACCGGTCCTGTGTGGGGCAAGGGACAGCCCTCCAATCTCTACTTTCCAAGGCTGTAGGTGAGAAAGCCTGCTTGCTAGGCAGGCAGAGGGAGGCGCCTCTCTCTGCCCCACCCCCACCAAGGGTTTCCTAGGTATCAGGTGTCAGAGTTGCTTTGTTACCCAGAAGTCTTTGTTTTCTGAAGAGCTATCCTTTTCCTGGTCCGGCCCCAGACTCCACTTCCTGACAGAGCCGCTCCAGGAAGAACGACACCGCCACAGATCCCTGTCAGCAAAATTGCCCTTTGTCTGTGATAACACTTTACTGAGAAGATGACCCCATGGCCCTCCTCATCACTCCAATCCTGGTCCCCAGAAGACCTTCTAGTATGGTTGCTCCATGCAGAAGTGCCCGTCTCCCTCCAGCAGCAAAGCTTCTCACTCTGGTGTCCTTCTCCTTGAGCAAGGGGAGCAGCCATAGTGCACCCCTCCAGCAAATGACAAATGACCCCTGGATGGGTGGGTGTCTGGCACATGTGACCTCAAGGAAGTCCAGGATTGCTCCTTGAAATTGATTTTAATCGATTCCTCATTTGACAGGTATTGAATACAGAGCATATGCTAGGCACTAGGGCTGAAGAAAATAATAAGAAACATCTCTTCATCACTGAAGAGCTCACGATCCTGCAGGGAAGACAAATGTAGATGGCTTACAATACAGTTGGATGAGTTTGATAATAGAAATATGCACCCAGTGGCTCCTTACTGCATGGTAATTTGTTCACAATGTTATTCTATTGCTGACAGGCTCTTCATCCTCAACCATCGCTACTCCTCTCTTCTCATCTATTCTCTGCCAATTCCCTGGGTGTACTATGTTGATTAATTTCTCCATCCTCCATGCCCTTCCTGCCTACTCCTCGTCCATGATGTAAACTCCTATTCATCCTTTAAAACCTTTTGCCCACTCTCTCCACCATCCTAAGTGTGCTCTTTCCTCACTATTTCTCTAACTTTCCATGGTTTTACCTTTACACATGTTGTCCAGTAGGATAACAAATTACTTCTCTATATGGATCATTTACTGGGCCATATATTTCTATAGATCCTACTAACAGTGTCTAGCCTATGTGAGGTATTCTTAAACACTTGTTGAACTGAACTACGTCTAACAACAGCAATAGTACTTTGACTGCTATTGGTAACTACTGTTTCTTAGAGTTTTGTGAAACAGACATTAGGGACATACTTCGCATGCATTCACCCAGAGTTCCCCTGAAACAATGCTGAAGGCAGGAAGGGTCAGAGGTGGCTTCTGTAGTCAGTGGCCCTCTCCTCCCAAAGGTATTGTGTCAATCGTTGTTTTCCTCCATCTCCTTCCTTCCGTTTCCCTCTTCCTGCATTTATCTCTGCTTTTGTCTTCCCATGTGTCTTAGTCATTCTTCTCTTGTTACTGGGACAAAATACCCAACATCCACAATTAGGGAAGGAAAGGTTTATTTAGCTCACAGTTATTGGAGATTTTCGCCATGCTCAGCTGGCCCCAAGGCAGAGCGGCACATGGCAGAGGGCAGCAGTTCATGGTGGTAGAAAACAGCAAAGAGCACAAGGAGAGGCAGCTGCCTCTCCTCACTCCTTACATTGTCATAATACAGGTCATCTGCCCGAGGGCAAGTGCAGCATTCACATTCATAATCCCAGCATTGGTTCATTAATCACAAACTCTGCATGAGGTTTTGGGGGGACAACTAGACACAAACCATAATACTGTATATTTCTGTATCTACCACATGCACAATTTCATAAACCATCATGAAGCCTCCATTACTATTCTTAAGAGTCGATAATCTGACTTAGAGACCTCATTTCTGTTCTCCCACAGCAACCTGCCTATGTCCACATAAGCACCTATCAATTAGTAGCACTATTGATTCGTGTATTTCCTTGTTTAGACCGTAAATCCCTTGAAGTCAGCTGTGTTTCACCCATTCTTTCTCACTCTCAATAGCGATCATGGTGTCTTAAAAGCAGGAAGAGTTTACTGAATATGTATGGTGGAAGGAAAGAAAGGGAAGAGGGAGGGAAGGAAGGAAGGAAAGAAGTCCCCCATGGGCCAGGATGGTTATTTGAGTAGAAAACAATATTCCTTATAGGCCCAAATGCGCTTCAGCCAAGTAAAGAAAAAACAACAAGCTCGGGGAGCCCAGCAGCATCTTTGGGACTATGAGGTCAATCAATCACTTGCTATGTGTCCACCATTCTTGTCTTATGAAGAGAAAAATGAAGGATTCGTGGGGAAGCAAACGCCTTCCTATTCTCCACTGACTTTAGACAAAGAACTCTTTTCTTTCTAGCCTGTTGAGACCCAATGCTGTCCAAAAACAGTTCCCCTGATCTAAGAGTTTCTCTAAGCCAGGTTGACAGGACCTATGGCAATTGTGCATTTATTTAACACCATTTTTCTTGCTGATTCTATGCCAGGCACTGTACCAGACCTCAGGGAGATGGAGTCTTCCCCTGGAGGACAGTGTGTTTTCAGGAGAGGCCATTTGTACCATGGCCTCTTCATGCATCTGCAACGCGAGGTGTCCAGAGTCAGCCCTCAGTGATGCTAGCATTCATCGTTGGCAGCCAGTGCAGCTTTAGAAACTACCTAAGGAACAAGGAGAGACAATAGGCACTGGACCCTGGACTTCTCCACGGCTCTAGCCTATGAATTGGAGCATCTTGGGGTGGAAATGGGGGCTCTTTCTGGAAAATAAATGTGAAACATGTCCATATTCCTTTTCCTGAATCATATTTAGCAACCATTCTGTTGTAGGCAGCTAAATTAGGTAGAAATATTATAGGCAGGCAGACAGGGCCAGGCCCTCAAGGAGACAAGATGGAAGACAAGGTGGCTACAGCTTTGCAAGAGGCAGACACCCCTGCTGTGGGCCACACCTCAAGACAAAAGAAGAAACAAACGTAGCCACCTATTTCCCTAGGAACGCTCATCAGGGATTGATATTCTAAATAGGTATCAATCACCTTAAAATAGCCTAAATGAGCCAGTAACCCAACCCCCAACAGGAAGAGACCCTGTTCCTGTTCAAGCCCGCTTGTTACCTGACTCCCTTCCCCATTTGGTGTTGGCTTTAATCAATTTTACCTGAGCAATGGTGCTTGTAACCTCATTGGTTGACCATAGTTTTGTCCCTCCTCATGCCCACCTAAGCAAGTTTCCATGGTTTCCACCTCAGACCCGCCCCACCACATGGTTTTGCACTATAAAAGTCCCTGGAAGAGACAGCTTCCTGAGGACCACCCACTCAGGACCCCCCTTCTGTCCCTCTCTCACACAGGAGCTTTCTTTCACTCAATAAATATGTTCTGCTCATTACCTTCATTTGTTCCTAAAATTCATTCTTCAGCTTTAGAGAACAAGAACTCGTCCCAGGTACTTTTCAGGCTGGCAGATCAGTTTTCGCTGTGTCATTTGAAGGTTCCCTAGTGGAGGTCATCCACCCCAGATCAGTTTTTTCATCCTGCATCAATTCTAACTATGACAAGATTTTCAAAACAAAAAACTCCCCTCGTTTATTAGAACCCATTGTAACCTAAGCCAGGCAGCCTGCTGTCCCCTCCCTGTCAGTTGCTAGCTGACTGGCAGCCAATCTATGCAGATCCTGTGGCAGAAGGTAGTGGCCAAGTGACAAAATTCATGCCACCAGTGCCTGGGGAGAGGGGCCTGTGGTCAGGAGCCCCCCAGAGAGGATGCCCCTGGTCCTCTTTGAATTTCTTTCTCTGTCTTCTCCACTGACAGCTACTTCACTGTCCCTGCCCATAACTTCCCTGTGACAGCTGTTTGGGTCACTGTAATCCCAAGAGTTATGCGTTGAATCTCAGCTGGCAATAGTTCAACAGCAGGAGCCCACTTCCTTGTAAACTGAGAAGAGAACCCAGCTCCTTTGGGATCAGAAGCAAGCACTCTCCCCCTTCCAGAGGCAGCTGAAAGGCAGCCTCCCTTCGCCTTCAGGCCTCCCTCACACCTGTGGCTCCAAGGCCCAGCCGCGCTTGGCTGTCACACCAGAACTTGATGCCCAACATGTCCCGCCCAGGAGATCCTCAGACAGCAGGCAGGCCAGTGGAACCTGCAATTTCTCATCTCGGTTAGCAGGTGACAGGCTCCTCTAACGTGGCATCCATATGGCGTCACCCCTTCTGTTGAGCACAATTTTAGGGCAAGATTCATACCACTTCTCTGTGCTCAAAATAGATGCCCAAAATTGGGATAGAATTTACATAAGTTGGCTGAAGACACTGTGTTCAATTAAAAAGCTTTTGTTGCCAAGGAATTTTTTTAGTTGATACATATGCTCCTTTATTGCAGGCCTACAGGGGAAAGATTTGGATCTCTCTCTCTCTCTCTCTCTCTCTCTCTCTCTCTCTCTCTCTCTCTCTCTCTCCTATATTCCCTTTCTGAGGGCAGACTGAGAAGCAACAGGAAAGCTCTCCATATGGAAATAACAATAATGGGGACCCTCATCCATGAGAAGCAGGAAACAGTGTTTGCCACCTGCCCTGGCTGGGGAGGGACAAGCCAATTGTTTTTTTAGTGTGTACTCTGGGCTTTGTCCCAGAGAGAATGAGTCCTCCCCCTTTGTGATAACTAGAAATTCAGTGGGTTCTGTTTCCATTTGCACTGATGCTGAAATATACATTTAAAAATGTACAACATGTTTTTTCAGTCACAAAACAACAATGTTCTCGGGCACAAATTTGGGAAACGGTAAAGTATATAGGAAGAAAAAGCATTGGTAATTTTACCATTTAGAGAACTCTTAACATCTCAGAGAACTGCCTTCCAATCTTTACTATCACTGTGTACATTCACACTAATTTGGGATTATAACATATAAATACTTTTACATCTTAGCATTTTTGTTGAACATTGTTATCATGATTCCCTGAATATTTTTCTATATCAACTACATTTCAGGAACATCACTTTTAATGGCGGTGCTACAAGGTACTTCACAATTTCCCCACTTGGAGATGGGTGCACTATTTCCAATGTTTTTACTGTTCCTGCATATGTAACACCGCAATTAACAGCCTGACTCCTTTTCTGTATATCAAATTACTCT
>PVKN010007314.1:0-26873 GCA_004027915.1 Capromys pilorides
TACTATGTAGCTCAGGCTGGCCTTGAAGTCACTCTGTAGCCCAGGATGGCTTCAAACTCATAGGAATCCTCATGCTTCAGCCTTCTGAGTGCTGGGATTATAGTCTGCGCCATCACGCCATCAATCCATGTGTAATTTTTAAGTTTATGAAGTTCATGACTTTGACAAATATTGATGAAGAATTTTCTAGGTGTATCGCAATGGACCCAATGTCTGTATAAATAAACTCAATAGGCAATAAATGATGGTGCCAGTGAGCTGTTAGTTTTCTACATATTAAGTGTGCTGTCCTCTAAATTTCGTTTGCTAAAAATATTTTTTAACCCCCAAAAGTTTATATTTGGCACAGAGCCTGTTGAAAGACATCAATTAATAATATATGAAAGTGTGATGTGTGTCTGAGTCTCTATTTGATCCATAATGACCAGGTCAGCAAAAAATTAAGTGTATGGGAACAAACAAAATCTTTTTTGTGTTTACCATTTTCTCTGGACTGTAGCCACAACATGTCCATAAACCATTTTCCAGCATGCGTTCCCAGTACAAGGGTCAAGGCACCTTAACAGTATGGTAGGGTCTAAAAAGACTCCCTATCTTAAAATAAATGCTATTCAGAATGATGCTGCAAAATATGAAATTGCTATAAATTCTGACTTTAAAGGAATGCAGTCAAAAGTCATGCGTATCTCAGGTATCTTAATCTGACCTAATTCTTAGCAAGTGAAAAGGCAAAGGCAAAGCTACAGGAAAGCAAGGTTCTTAAAAACCCAACTTTGCCTAGATTACTTTATAGCCTTCCTTTCAGGATTATTTAGCTCCTATGGGGTCACCCAGGACCATAGCAAACTCCCAAGGCTAGTGGTCCCTCCTATGAGTGTGGGGTCACTGTAGTAGTTCATAAAATGTGTCATCTACTATGCGAGAATGTCCTCTCTTTGCATCTTCTATGAGAACCCATAATGCTGGTGACAAAAGACTCAAGAACTAGACTCCCAGCTCCTCACATTGGCTTGGCTGTAGATGCATCTTGATTTGTGAGTACAGCATCTTCATACATATTGTATCTGAACATCCAGAGTAGACTGAGTGTGGCTTTCATGTCTTCCTCAAACAGCACTGGACTCCATTTGGGAACACCTAGTACACATAAGTCGGAAGCTCTGGGAGGCTTAATGACTTGCTAAGAATCCTATGGCCATTCTTCCACCCCCTTATTGCAAAGTCTATGATTTTAAACACTATGAGGGATTCTATTAACCCTTCATGGACACTATAAGTATTTCTACCTGGGTTAAGAAGCATCTTGTCTTCACCTCCCACCTTCTCCTGAGCAGCCTGTGGGGAAAGCTTTGGCACAGCCTGCATCTTAGAGCTCGTTCAGTGGCCAACAAGGACTTGCAGATGGGGGGGGATAGCATCTTGCCTGCCTTTCTGGCTCAATGGGGATAATTTATTCAGTGTGTGGCATGCACTAAGTACATACCTGACAGGCCACCTGTTTTATCTTGAACTCTTCCATATGTCATGGATGTCCTCTCAACAGCAGCTTGATTATATCTATACCATTCAACCATCATAGCTTGGCCTACTTAGTTAATCACTTAAAACAAATAGTTCTCCCGGTTGTCAAGTATACTTCAAATGCACCAGGTTATAAGGTCTAGATGGTTCAGATTTAGCCACTATTTTTTCTCTGTTAGAGACAATATTCTTTGATTTGTTTTCTTGATTCACTAATTGAAATCCATTATCATCACAAGTCTTTCCTGATTGCCAAGAGATAAAAAGGTATAGAATGACTATTTGGTCCAGAAAGAGGGGGGAAAAAAGAAATGAAAAAAATTCAAGAGACTCAGCTATTTCAAGAGACTGAGAAATGCACGTATTGGATGAACAGTGTTTGAATTGCTTAGCTTATCTCAGGACTGTGGCGAGAACAGTGGGCCAAGTGTTCAAAGTGAGAGGGAGGATTTTGAGGCAGATCAATGACAATACATATTTTTCTAGAATAAATTTAAAAAATTAAACATTCCCTCTAGTTGTGATCATACCTTGTATCTCTGTGTCCAGGAACACAGGCTGAAAAGTGGAAATCGTTAAAGATAGAGGAGAAACAATAGCTATGGTCTAGAAATAATTCAAGCATCAGGACAATGGATGAACGAAAAATGGTGCTCCATCCAGTGGAGTAAAATTCAGTAAATCAGAGCTTGCCTAAGGTTGTGCTATGACTTGAATGTGTCCTCCAAAAGCCAGGCTAAAAATTTAATCTCCAATGCAACAGTGTTGGGAAGCAGAGCCTTTGATAGGTGCCCCAGAGGTCCTGAGGGCACCACCCTTGTCGATGTGGATCACAGAAGCTTCAAGTTCTTTGCTGTCTTGCCTGCTCTTCCCCTCTCTCCTCCCAGCACTAGAGGACACAGCAGGAAGACCTTCCCCCAATGCTCAGCTTTGATCTTGCTCTTGCCAGCTTCTAAAATGGGAAAGGTACATTTCTTTGCTTTGTAAATCACTGAGTCTGTGGTATTCTGGTAAGGTAGTGCAAAATAGACTCAGGTCAAAGGCAGAGAGGAAGGAAGAAATGAACAACAAAGAGGCCTAAGGAACTTTTAGAGGAGATAGAAACATTCTGAATCTCTTTAGTTTTTCAATTTTTATTTGTTCATGTTTGCAGTACATAATAACTATGTTTGTTATGGGGAGTTGGCACACTTACATAACACATCTTAATGCTACGTATGTCTCCTTCCGTCCCCCACCTCATCTCTAATCTAGTCCCTTTTTTGTTTTAACTCCTAAAATTGTAGTCTAAGGTGTAGTTCAATGGTAGAGCACTGCCTAGCATAAGTAATTTCCTAGGTTATGTCTCAGACATTTTGATATCCCCAAAGTTTAATGACTTGGCTAAGGTCATAAGTTAATGGATGGAAAAGCAGATAGAACTCATTCTCTTGTGTTTTTTTCTTAAAGTTTTATGTACATTTTATAAGTGAGAAGATTCATGCACAAATAATCATTAAAGTAATTCCCATAGTGCATGTATTCTGGCTGTGATAGATTAAAATGTAGTGTCACTCGGAGAGACATTTCAACAAACTGATTAGAATACCTCCAGGGATTTTAAATGCTGTAACACTGGAGATTTTCCATATCATCGTTGTTCTAGGGGTCTCATGGGTGTGGAAGTTCTAGGCATCAGAGTGTTGGGGAAGTTTCTGAGTGGTAGAGGACCTGGCTAGCCTCAGTTCCTGAGTTCAGTTGTCAGCGCTGAAGGAAAAACCCAAGCTCTAGTCTGTGTTTTGGGTGCTTTTGATGCATAACATTTATTGTGCTGAAGTTATATTGCCATAAAGTTGATTTACAAGGAGACCATGTTGGAGGCTCCTTGGGGTCCCATGGCCTAGAGGAGAAGCTTTTTTTCCACTGGGGAATGGAAAAGGGAGGCCACTTCAGAGATAGTCAGCCACAGGCTCAGTGAGAGAATGAAGGGCAGGGCAGAGCAAAGAGCCTCCTTGTTGTGTATAGATACAGCTTGAGTCCCAGGAGGCCAACTCCCTGCTGAATGCCAGAGACACTGTCGCCTGTGAAGCCACCACATGTGCTAGCTCCCCAGGCAGAAAGCACACAAGGTCTAACCTCTTCATTGCACCACCTCCACCCAGTTAGTATTCCTGTCACACAGAACCCTGGAGTCACTTGGTTAATGTGACTCCTTTGATTCCTTCTGTGTCCCTTTAATCACTGGCAGGTCCAGAAGCAAGACTTTGTCAGAAAGCTCAGGCTGGGAGGAGGGCCTGATCGACAGTGAGCTGCAGACACCTCTGTGATGATCAGCTCTTTTATTAAGCTGCTTACCAGACTTTATCAGACGGTATTTTGCAACAAGGATGACACAGCCATAGCAACCAGACTACAAAGAAAAGCACAAGCCTCTGGAAATGGCTCCATGCCGAAGAGATGTCAGCATTTTGCAGCTTCTAGCTCTCTTCGAGTTTGTTTCGTTTTGGTGGTCCCTGGGATACGTTGTTTTTCTTTCCGTGTTTTGTTTTTTTCTCTTTTTAGTTCTTGTTATTTATGCTCCTATACTTTTTATTACTTTTAATAAGAAATAACAGTGTGACAGTTTCAAAGCACCATCGTAGTACATTCCCAGTAATTGATACAATGCTTGTTATTGTCCTCCTAGTAGTTATACAGAGTACAGTGTGTAGATGTGATAATTTTTCTAATCATTATTGGTACAAAAAATTTCTTCTCATTGAACTAAGAGAAAGTAGTTGTATACATAATCCAATGATCCATAATCGCAGTGGGTTATTGGCAAAACTGGCAATGTTGGAAGCTGTTGATTTAAGCTTTTACAGCTCAGCATACTAATTTAGCTTTACGTTTTATGCCTCGTGGTTAAACTTTTCTACTGAGTGGTTAAGGAGAAGATAAAGCAAGACCTGTATAACAAAACATGTAACTTTTGTATCTCCCAAGGTCAGTCAATTCCCCTCAGGATTTACTTTGAAACCATGTGCAGTGCTTTGTAGAACTGTTGTCATTACACTGTTTTCTTTACATGCCCCTAAACTACAGAAATGCTGATTTCCCACAGCCAGGTGAATGGGCGCAACAGCAGGACTTTTCAGCTAATCAAGATACTAAATTGAAATAATTGTTCTCAGTCATTGAAAATAACCCCCCAGACATGTTCTTTTAGCTACTACCTAATATATGCAGCTTTCTATATTCACAATGTTCTTTTTAGCCATCTGAAAAGACAGGAAGTTGTGGTTAGGAAAAGTAGCCTTAGCCTTGACACTGGGCTAGTTCAGTGTGAGTCCCTCGCCAGAGGTTAGAGCTGCTTGGGATCTCTGTGCTTCAATTCCAGTCCCTCCACCTTCCCTCTTTTGGCCACTTGGGCTTTTTACAAAAGAATAATGATATACAAGCCATAAAAAGGACAAATATATGACAGTGCCCCTTAAAGTTAAGCATGGAACTGCAATGTCATATGGAGTCTGTCCCTGGGTAACCTAGGTGCCTGCTGCCCCTTGTCACCCTCCAGAACATGTGCCTCTTTTGTGAAGGAAGTGAAGGCAAGTACTCAACTGCTGGAACCTGAATGGATGTAGTAACACTACTCACAAAAAGGCGGAAAATACCTAAATGTCCTTCAGTAGGAGCTTGGGGAGACGAAATGTGACCTATGCAGACAGTGAAAACTTATTTGGTTGCAAAAAGTAATCCAATAGCAATAAATGATTGAGGGGATCAATATGCTAACTAGCTTCAGTTCTTCATTACATATCATATATACATATGAAAATGTCAGTGTGTAGCCCTTAAATATAAACACTTCTTTTTTGGGACAGAGTCTCTCTGTGTAGTTCACACTGCCCCTGAACTCACTGTGTAGCCCAGGCTGGCCTTGAGCTCATGGCAATCCTCCTACCTTGGCCTCTCAAGTGCTGGAATTACAAGAGTGTGCCACCACACCTTGCTATAAACAACTTTTTGTAGTACTGAGGCATGAGCCCAGAGCTTTCAGACTGAACTACATTCCCATCCTTTTTGATGTTTTTTAGGCAGGATCTCAATGAATTACCCAAGTGGGATTCAAACTTGTGATCTTCCTGCCTCAGCCTCCCAAGTGCTGGGATTTCAGGCATAAGCTATGAAACCCAGCTAATATGTATAATTTCCTTGCCAACTGAAAAAGTAATGTACTACTGATATATGCTGTAACATGAATGAACCTCAAAGAGTTATGCTAAAGAAGCCAGACATGTGAGCACTTATATCATATAATTTTTTTCTATAAGAAATGTCCAGCATAAACAAATCCAGCTGGGCATGGTGGCTCATGCCTGTAACCCCAGCACTTGGGAGACCAAGGCTGGAAGGTTGCTGTGAGTTCGAGGTTAGCCTGGGCTATCTTGTGAGTTCAAGGCCAGCCTGAACCAACTAGTGAGAGAGTCTCAGAAAAAGAAAATCAGGGTCAGAATAAGCAAATCCATACACACAAAAAGTAAATTAGCGACTTTTAAAGCTGGGGTATGAGACAATAGGAAATGGCTTAGAGGATACAAATTTGTGTTTGGAGTAATAAAAGACATTTAGACCTAGATAATGGCAATGGATCCTGCGAGTGTGCTGACTTGCACTTTAAAGTAGCTACTTTTATGCTATGCAAATTTTACCTGAGTTGAATACAGTTTCTGTATTCCTGAAAATGACCAAGATGGTGGACTTTCTATGTGCTCACCATGAAGAAATGATAGGCATGTGAAGTTCCCCACCTGTCCCTTGCTTTGCTTTACCTACTGCACGGTATATATGTATCTTAGAACAGCATGCTGTGTGTGATATGCATATGTTTTTATTCATTTAAATAAATAAAAAATAAGTGTAAATGTTAAACAGAAAAGAGCTTTCCCAGAAAAAAAAAAGGAAGAAGCAAGTTCCAAAGTCAAAATAAAAAAGCATCCTAGCAGGGTGGTTATTTGACTCTTATTGTTAAATGAGGCTTCTGTGTCACCACTCAGGAAAAAATGCACGTTCACAACTCTGTCCAAAGTATGAGGACAAAGGTAGACAAGTAGGGTTCACTGGGAGAGCTATATTGTGGAAAGGGCCTTCAACCTGGGTAGAGGACAAATATTGACACCGTATCTTGCAGGGAGACACCCTGTACCCTGTCCAGCTTGGAGCTCAAGGAGAAGTTAACTAGTGAGGCAAGGCCAGATTTTGTGAGGAGCTCAGAAGAGTGATAAAGAGTATGGCAAGTACTTCCAGGAGTGGAGAAATGGAAGACCTACAGAGGCTGCATTCCTCCCAAGGTGAAATCGTGCAGGCAGGAGTCCAACAGAGAACTGGGAGTGAGGGAGTCTGGTTCCTGCTTGAGTCACCAGGTGCCTGTGAACTGGATCATGTTAGGAAACTTTCTGGTCTTGTTTTACCTTTCTAAGTGCATCCCACATGGAGCTGGCATCACCGATAACTGTAGGATACTGGAAACATAAAGATGCTCCTGGGGCTGGAGAAAAGATGAGCCAGTGCTTCTCAAGCTGGGCCCCCACAACGTGTTTATGGTTAGATGGCTGCTCCCCACTACCTGAGCTTTGAGCCCAGGAGGTCTGGAGGGAGGGTCTGGGTTTCATTGCTAGCAAGTTTGTGGTGAGGACAGTGCCTCATCTCACATGGAGAACCATGTAGATGTTTACCTAACAACGGGTCTTAGTTACAAATGCTGGTGGCCATCACATTCACCTGGAAATGGGTTAATAAATGATTGCTAGGGAGTAACTCAAGGATCCTCTAACCTAGAGTCCAGAATAGTGGCAACAAACCTTTCAGAGCTTTCAGTGACACAAATAGCCCACAGCGGCATAGGCACCATAGACTCACCACCACTGCTCTAGACCCTGGTGTCTTCTCTAGGTCCCTTGGTGCTTCTAGGTATTGGCCTAAGGTTAGGGCTTTATAGGGAGAGGGGTTAGGAATGAAGGAGAGGAGCTGACTGGAATTCCACTTGGGTCAAATTGAGCTCCAGGCCAGGAATCAGCAGACTATGATGATGGCCATGGAAAGCAGGAGCCAGGCCATCTTAGATAATATTTATTAACTACTCACTGCATTTATTATTACCTAAGGAAACAATCAAGGGAGATATAACAGAAAAGGAGAACTAGTTTTTGCAGAGATATTTGGGAAAGGCCAGAAAGAACTTCACAAAATGTTCCAGATAGTCTCAAATGCTAGTCTGGTACTATTTATTCCAGCACACTCTTAAGTTTTTTCTAGAACTAAGGTTCAACAATAACAAAATATTTTCAAATAAAAATATTGTGGCATCCAGGCATAGCGGTTCATACCTGCAATCCCAACCCTCTGGTAAGGGGCTTTCAGGTTAGCTCAGTGGTTTAAGCACCTGCGCTGGCAATCCTAGTTGGGCACAGAGGACGGATGTTCTATCCCCACACCCACCCTTAAGGCAGCCTGAGTCAGCCAAAAAAACAAAAATCCAAACCCTCTAGGAGGCTGAGGCAGGACGATTGTAACTTTGAACCTGAGTCTGAGCAACTTGGTGAGACCCTGTCTCAAGTAAAAAAGTAAGATCTGGGGATGTAGCTCACTGTGAAGGCCCTGGACTCAGTCCCCAATAATCAATCAGTCAATCAATCAATCATGGCATAGAGTCCTAAGGAATAAAATTTTGCATGCAGATGTTGCTCCTTTGGTACATTTCCTGGATATCTGGAAAGATTGTTTGCTGAATATTTATGTGGAAGAATGGAGAGGACCTAGCATTTTATGGCATAGATAGTGGCATCCACAGCTGGGTGTGCTTAGAGCCACTCCTGCCAGTTATTCCAGTATTTGACTTTGGCTTGCTTGTGTGACCATTGGTCATCTGAAAGAAGAAAAGCAAAAGCAAAAAGGCCCCATCCTATCAGGGAAAAGACAGATGGGTTCTATTCATTGGCATGCAACACGTAACAGGAGTATAATGTGAGAAGCTTCGGCAACGTGTAAGTTCTCCAAGAGTTTCACTGGTGAGAACCCCCTCTTTGCTTTGAATCTTGCATGGGACTAAACCTTCCTAACTGCGGTCTAGGCTGATGTAACTGATGTGATCACACAGCTAGTGGTGGCCACTGGGGACATCTCTGTGGTAACTGACATGGCCGAACAAAACTTCTCTACCAAAAGAACATCACTTCTTGGGAATCTCACCCTTACGTACTTTATCTCCTCAAAGCACATAGAATGATGTGGAATGCATAGTGTGGTCATACCTTTCCTTTTGTTTCTACTCAAAGGGTGGAAAAAGTGACTGCTTACCATACAAACAGCAGTACACTAAATACACATCTTCTTCAAAAGTTCACAGCAACTATATTTTAAACGTTCACTATGCCATCCCCGGAATTCCCCTGTGACTCTGTCTTCTCTCAGTATGCTTTGTTCTACAGCCACAGAGTACAATGGCCATGTGTCTCACCTGTGGAGTTGCTTGGGGTAATAGAGCAATGACTCTGTGCCATATGATCTGTTTTGCTGCTTTATAACTGCTGAACTATATCTTCTCATCGCTCCCTGACTTAATCTCTGTTTTATTCTCTCCCTATGTATATGTGACCTTTGAAAAATAAATTCTATGTGTTAATGAACCACACAATGCCAGCCGTGCTATGTCTGGCCTGTTTCACTTAGCAAAACATCATCTAGTCCATCTATGTTGTGAGCAACGGTAGATTCTCCCTTTTTATATGACAGAGGATGCACAGGCTGAAAGACTAGAAGACTACAGTTAATAGAACTGTATTTTATTAGGCAATTAGAGACTTTGTCGAATAGATTTTTAGTTAATTTTGTCACACAAAAAGTGTCTGTGTGAAATGATGCATATGTTAATTTGCTTCACTATAGTAACTGCTTTATTATCAATATGTATCCCATAATACCCTGTTGTAAAGTTCAAATATACACAATAAAATATATTTCAAAAGAGGACGAAGAGGAAGGCAAGAAAGAGGAGGAAGAGAAGGAGGGGGGATAATGATCTAGCTTATGTCTGAGCTCTGAGATGTGGGTGACTCCAGGCCAATCAGTTAAACTCTTCCTCTGTCTCATTCTTGATCCAGTAACTCATGCACAGCCATACCCAATTTCCCAGGTTTTCCTCTCTCATCTGACTGTTATCCACCTAACACCCATGACAGGGTTTTCTACCCCCTTTGTTTGATCCTCATTATCTGCTGAGCACCACACTAGCCTTCCTAAATAACTGAAGGACTAGTTAGGAGAAAGGGACACAAAAGAAGGGTTTAGGAGAAATGCGGAACTTTGAGTGTTTCTCCTTTTATTCCAGTTTGTGTTTTCTTAGCCTAAGGACAGAGGATAGCAATGTTTGTCAATGCCAGCAGGGATAATGACATTTGTGCAAGCAAGGGAACTTAAAGGAAGCTCAGAGTTTGGAAATCCATTTGCCTGCTGGCCAGTGAGTGATGGGTTGTCCATCATAGGCTATACAAAGAAACTTGGAGGTGAGCTGTGTTTTATAGGTAATGAGAAACCTTCACGTGAATAATAAGCTTATGTGTCAGATGAGTGCTGTGCTTATCATAGGTCTCTGGAAGCGAATGACAGGAAAGCTTCTATTCAGTGCCACAGATTAGAACAGTGATGGTGAACCTTTCTAGAGCTTCCAGTGGTACAAACAGCCCCCTGCAGCATGCATACCTTAGGTTTGCCACCACTGGACTAGACCATCTCACTGCCTCCTCCTGTCACCAGGTGCCATGTGGAGGTTACCATGGGCACCAGTGCCTGGTTGCCACCATAGTCATGTCTGCACTCTGGGAGAACCCAATAGCAACACTATTGTGCTCAGGGACATGCTCTCTGGGATTTCATCCAAGCTGTGTAAAGGCAGGCTGGTAGGGGGAAAAAGCATTTTATAAACAAAACTAAAAGAACAGGGTGTTCATTTACCATACTGGGAAAAGAACCAAGGGCTCAGACTTGGATGGAGAAGCAAAACGGGCAAATTCCAAGCTCCAATTTGCTGAGGAATGACTATGCTTCACCAACAGGGAGATGGAGACAGAGACAGAGACAGAGATAGACAAAGATTTTTCAAGTCATTACTTTGGTCCATTTTGCATGAAAAGTAGAATATAATCAGGATGCAGGTAGTATGAGAAACATCATAGTCATTTTAAAGAGCAACCTTGGGTATAAAAATGAGTGTTTTACCTAGAGACTGAGCATGTATGTCTCCATATAGAAATCAAAAGACCCCACTGGTGAGAAGTTTCAACCTCATTTAACTGAGAAATAGCTCTGGATCCAAACTATAACAATAAAGTGGGAGGAAGATAAGAAAGATGAGGGGGTTTGTGCAATGCTCCTGGGGATAAGGTGCAAGGAGAGCCAAGCAGAGGTTCTGGCTCAGCTGTACTGCAGAGCTTTAGAACACAAGGAAGCTGTACAGTCCTATGCCCAAGGCAGGAGGGATGTATTAGGTGTCGCCACTCCTGCCCTTCAGAGAAGTGGAAAGACACAGAACCTTCCACACCAGGAGCTCACATTGGCTGGAGACATCTAGCAGCTTGGCTCACAGAGACTTCCAGCCCAATAAAGACAGCCCAGGCAGGGGCTGTCAACATTTACTCAAGAGCTTCACCAAAATGACTCATCCATTAGTGATGCAGTCAAGACTGAAAGCCATCTCTCACCCCTGGGAAATCCATAAGGACAACATCTACTATTATGCCAACCTTTTTAGAAGGCCCCTTTCATGCCAACACACTCCTGGGACATAAATAAGGACAGAGGCCCATCTGTGGGCTCATTTTCTCAAGGAGTACATGGAGGCTTATGATCAGCTATGCAAAGAACCACAGCTGTGACTAGCACCTTGTTCTAAGGCCTAGCATGACTACTTATAGGTCAGAAGAGCTATCTAATAACGCACCACCTTTTAACCCTTTGTGCTTGCTATGTGGCATATACGTACCCATCATCAATTTGATTTTGCATTTTTATCCGTTATGTGCTTTGGCAATTGTGAGTCTCAAATAAGGACCTCCTCCTGAGCAGGAGCTGCACAAGGAATATTTAATTTCCTTATTATGTATGCCGACCCTGGTGTGGGAGTTTCTGGTTTCTATTTCTAACTCTTGATACCCACTCTTAGTAATAAGAACAAAATGGTCTATTTTTATAATGTGACTCAGATGTCTCTGGAAACATTGACAATGCTTGGAATGTTTTGTTTTAATAATTTCCTGATCTGTATGCAATAAGACATTTTAATGCAAGAGCCAGTATGAAATTCCTCCTTGTTGGAGAGTTTGAATTTTACTTTACGCTTTCCGTGCATTTAAATTTAATCAGTCAGTGCCCAAGTGAGGAATTTGCTCACTTTCTCAGCACTTTGCTTACTTATGGGGCACACTCTGCTTTTCATCTTATCTTCCTCCTCCATTCCTTTAAGCTTCAAAACCTTCCTCTTGAGCCAGCAGTTTCCTGCACTGACATCTGAACATGCAGACACCAGATTCTACCATGGAGCATCCCTATATTTATTAAGGTCATATGAAGTGAGACATCAAAAAGTTGTGGAGTCAGAAGACATTGGTTTCAGACCACAGTCCTCCTTGTGCTAACCTAGTGACCCTGTAGCAACAAACAGTATGGGTACATGTAGCCGTGCACACCGTTTGACTTAGAGATTATCCTTGTTACCTAATTCTAGACACGGAGTCAGAGCTATATCCAAAGGTTTAGTTCTAAAGATGTTTACCATTGCTACTTTTGCAAGAAAAAATATTTAAGGAGTCCTCAGGTGACTGAATGCTGGTGTGCTCCCCAATTCACATACTGAAGCTCCCCCCACAGTATGATGGTATTTGGAGGTGAGATATTTGGAAAGCAAGTAGGTTTAAGCAAGTTTCGACCCGCCACAATGAAATTATTGTTCCTTCAAGAAGAGGAAAACATCAAAGCATATGAAAGTGGTACAATGTCTTACCCCTCTCCATATAAAACACAAGCAAAGAGGGCTCCTTCAGTAGCAACTTTGATCTTGAACCTCTGGCCTTCAGAACTGAGAAATTAATGTCTATTTTTTTTCTTATTTGCATAGTTGGCATAGGATCTCACTACACAGATCAGACTCATGGTTTTCCTCTTGTTTTCAACCTCCCTAGAACTGGGATTACAGGCATGTGTCACCACACACAGACTCTGTGGCTCACTCAGCAGGGGCCTGGAGGTGTGGCCAGTGCAGCATATGGGACCAGAAATCAAACCCTGGTTCCTGAGCTTGCCAAAGCAGGCACTTTGTCCGCTGAGCTATCTCATCAGCCTTAACGTCTGTTTTTAAGTCTCTCAGTCTATGTTTTTTAATAGCAGTCCAAGTTAACAAGACACATAAAATAAAATCATATACATTACTGGCTCTCAAACTCAAGTGTATAACGGACCTCCTGGGAGGCTTATTAAATGAAGCACCAATTGTAGTTCTGCCCCTCCCCCAGCTAATACCAGATTTTCTGATCCAGTGAATTGAGCATGAGCATCCGCATTTCAGCCAAGATCCAAGGCCCTGCTGGTGCTGTTGGTGTGTTGATCACCCTGGGAATCACTGCTATAGAAGAACATGTAATGACATGATCTTTCTCAACTATTACTCTCAGAAGGTAATTTAGTGGGCAAAAAGTCCTGAAATCTGTATTTGTAAATCAATGCCAGAGCCTTAAATGTTGAGTGGCAGTTAGCTAAGTTGGCTTGGAGTGGCAGGGTCATGGGATAGGTGTTGTGCGCGCAGACTCAGTGCTGTGCAGACCTGGGTCTAATCCCATCTCCAGCTCTCCCTGCCGTGCGAGCAAATAGCTAACCCAAAGTAACCACCACTTCCTCATCCGAAAACAAACAGCAAATGACACTGCCTCAGGAGTTATTTTGATTACTAAGGAAATCATGCAATATTCATCTAACAAATATCTGGGGACCCGCTTCCATCACCTGGAGAGGAAGTGATGAAGACTCCATGTTTTAACTTCACACAGCCTCAATGCACAGCTATCTATGGAGCAGACGAAGACGTTCAACCTCTTTTCTGCTCTGCTGGCATTGGAATCGAGGTCCTCACACATGTAAGGCAAGCAGTCTCCCACTGTTCTTTTTATCTTATTTTGAGACAAGACCTCACTAAGAAAAAAAAAAAAAAGACCTCACTAAGTTGCCCATGCTGGCCTTGATCTTGCAATCCTCCTGCCTCAGCCTCCTGAGTAGCTGGCACTACAAGCATGCCTCACCATACCTGGCTTAAGCCTGACCCAATTTAAAAGACAGTTTGTATTATTGAGATAATTGAAAAATTGTTGTTGTTCAAAAACCACCAACACAAGCCAGTACAGACCTCCTGCTCTGCTTTCACCAAAATGTTTTGCTGATTGAAAAGTAGCACTTGGAACTGTGGTCAGCACACACTGGGAGCTCTCTGTGCATGGTGGAGAGGCCACCAGGATATGTTTATCAGGGTCCCTTCCTGGGCACTGCCCTTTGCTGGCTTTATCTTTTGATAATGCGTGGTGTTTAACTGCCTCCTACCTAGGAGCTCCCACAGGCAGATATGTTTTATTGCCTTTAGCCCAATATCTGAACCTCTAACCATAAAAATGAAGGAAGAAAGAGGAAGGGAAAGAGTTGGATCAGCTCATAAAAATCCCCTAAAATTCGAAAAATAAAAAAGCAAAAATATCGAAGAATTGCTACATTTAAGGAGATCATTTTTATTTAGGTATCTAAAGTTTATATCTCCCAGAATTTCTTTAACTTCTAGAATAAAGTTGTAAAAATATTGAGCAAATATCACTGTCGAAGGAAAGAGACACAGCTCATGACTCAGAGAGTCACTAAAAACCGACATGGACATACTGTGTTATTTCCATGTAAGGGACTATTAATATTGAGTTGAGCAAGAGTAAAAAAGGAAGCCATGTGGTTTTGTGAAAGAGTCAAATAACTGACAAGATAATGAGCCTTAGAAATCCATCTCTAAAATTGAGATGTAGTTCACATACCATCACGATGACCCTTTTAAAGCATATAATTCAGTGGTTTGTAGTGTGTTCACGAAGTTGCGCAGGCACCCCAAGTTTCTAATTTCAGGACATTTTCACCACTGCAGAAAAAAATCCAAGACCCATTAGCAGCCCTTCCCCATTCTCTGTTTCCCCAAATCATTGTAATGATCCATGCTTGGGCAGTGGTGGCTGCATGCCATTGTCCACTTGTCCAATACTCAGGGTGACCCCTAACATACACCATGGACCTGGAGTGATAGTGCTTTGCCAGTGTAGGCTCATGGATTATGACAGAGGTACTGTTTCTGGTGGCTGACACTGGTGATAGGAGGCTGTCTGAACCTTAGAGACAGGAGGTACCCAGGACCTCTCTACACCTTTCTCTCAAACTTTCTGAGTCTAAAATTGCTCTAAACAAGAAAGTCCATTGAAAACAAGCTAGGGAAATCCTTAGCACTAACAGTATGCTTAGGAATACTTGCTGATAACCCCACCACTTTCTTTATAATTCTTGTGTCTCTTCCCAGCAAGACTTTTCACTCTGAGACTATTTGACTCTGTGTCTACATGTGAGGAATCGAGAGGAATATCAGGACCATTCATCTCAGTACTCTGGGATTTGAATCTCTTGGAAGTTCTGGCTCAGCCAGGATGGAACTACTCAGCTGCCTGGAACTCTGTTCCTCATCTGATAATGTAGAAGTCACCTCAGTCATCTTTAAGGTCCTCTTCAGCTTTCACCATTTATGATGTGAGTGTGATCCTGTAAAAGTCAATGGATCAGGTCTATTCCAAATGTATGACTCACATCCATCTTTCTGCACCCAAAATGCATGACACAGCCAAGGCAGCATATTATTCAAATCACAAGGCTGGGTTTCTGTCCCAACACAGGTTTTTGTTTTTTTTTTTGTTTATGACTTTGTTTTTATTTATTTGAGACTCTGTCTTGGCTTTCCAGCCATCTATGTTTGATATAGGGAAAAAACACTCAAAACATTTAGAAATGTTTTAAAAATGGGAAATAGCAGTAACTACATTTATAACAATTTTTTTGTGGTATTGGGGGTCAAATTCTGTTCTTTGTACTGAGCTACATCCTAAGACCTCTGTTTATGTTTTAAAGACAGGGTCTCAATAGCCTGTGAAATTGTTCTGGCTGAGCTAGAACTTCCAATCTTTCTGCCTCAACCTACCAGAGTGCTGGGCTTATAAGCATGTACCACCATTTCTGCCTTTGATAACCAATCATTTTAACAAATATTTTTGATCGCTATTAAACCACTTCTAGAGAATAGGTAAGGTAAAGCTTATTATTCTCCCTGTACAGATGAGAAAACCAAGCCTCGGATCAAGCACAGTAACACGCACATGGCAGGCACAAAATAAACATCCCATGCTGGTGCCTCCAGAGCCCATGCCAAGAACTATGTTTCTCATTCTGCCTATTCAGTCAGCGTTGCCAGTTGAACTTGTGCTGAGGTCACAGGACTTAAAATACTAGAGGCAGACAGGGTCAGTTGGAGTTGGAACCATGGAAGACAGGCTGCCTGTGGTTTCCTCTGTTTGAAATGCCTGTGGGCTTTGAACCTTGCCCATTGCAACATGAGGAGGGACTTCCTGGCTGCAAGTGTGGGCTCGCAACATGTAGCCTGAGGACTTGTGGCCAGCTGTGGGCAGTCACGGCCCTCGAAACCACAGATAGTAATGGAGTACTGACCAACAGTCTCCTGCAGATGGCAGGCCTACAGTCAATTGAGGTACAGGCCAGAGTGCCCTGGGAACACAGCAGCAGCTTGCTATTAGAGTGACAAATCCTTCGTGATCTTCTTTTTGAAATAGTGGTGCTTTTCTTTGGTGGCTGAAGTTTTTCATGGTGTAGGATTTTGGAGGGGGTTATGGGGGAATTTTAATGACCATGAGCTATAGAACTCCTTCCACTGAACCTTGGGTAGAATGCCTTATATGTGACCCTGCGAAGAGTAGTTATCCAATACTTAGAAATCAGCAAAAAGATGACTGCTTGTCCTTTCAAAGTGCGACCAGACCTACCAAGTCCAGCAGAGTGCATTTTATTCTCAAGAGAAATGCATCTTTGTTTCACATACGATTTGCCATTGATTAGGACTGGGACTGGGACATAGATGCTAACTTGTAGTCTGGTAAGGTATAAATGATTTTTGTACAGTAGAGTTTCAAATTATTTCCATTTCATAAAAACAAATACATAAATGAACAAATAATCAAATAACCCCAAAGGCCAGAGTTTTATTGCCTCATAGGATATTCAAGTGTTGTATGTATGTTTATAATTACATATTTAACATTTTCCTGCACCAACTGTATGTACATCAGTCTTTCCTGCATGCTTGCTTCCTCATTAATGAATTAAATGCATGCCTTTGATACATGCTCCCTGTATATTTGTATAAAGGTCATGTTTCTAGCTTTGCAAAGCTTGCTTTGGCAGTGTCTTAACAATTCTTCTAGGGAGAATCAATTGCAATTGAAGGAATTTAGCAATGTGAAGATTATAAAATGCAAAGAGAAGACTCCCACTGGGAGGGTATGTACTATTTAACTTGATCCTTGCCTTCAGCCATTCATAAACACATCCTAGAACCTCTTTCTTACACTAGGTTGATATCAGATGAGCCAACAAAATCAAAATAAATAAAGCAATGGCAGAGAAAAAGCCCTGTGCAAACAAATGAATGAACATAGGAATTCCAGTGTTAGAAGTGAAATGCAATCTGGCCGTGGTGGCCATCCGTAGAGCATCATTCTTGCTTTGAAATTCTGTCTTCCTGCAGGTAGTTGTTTCAAGGCCTGAACCTATTTTCAAGGCCACTTGAAAAGTGCATTGGATGGGACTTCTGGTGCAAACCAAATCAAGTTTTATCAAGCATATTTTATCCTCACCTCCAGAGCAATCATTTCCTCCTCCAGAGGAGAGGAGGCACATTGCAAAGATTCCAAGGAAGGTCCTGTCCAACAAATACCAACCCCAGACAAACTTGGCTGCCTCTGCTCCATTCCTGGGAACTTGCCTGAGCTCTGGGTTCTAGAAACCCTTGCTGGGTCCATCAATAAAGGGTTACTATCTATCTATCTATCTATCATCTATCTATCTATCTATCTATCTATCTATCTATCTACTTACTTCCTTATTTATATCATTTTGCCTGACGACAGAGATTTAGCTCAGCAACACCGTGCTTGCCCAGGAAGTGCAAGGACTTGAGTTTGATAGCTGGTACCAAAAAATAAAATAAAATAAAATCTTGATAAAGCAGCTGTTTGATGAGAGAGAAGAGTATGGTAAAAACAAATTATGTTCTGTTCTTTAGCATGTGTGTGTGTGTGTGTGTGTGTGTATGTATATGTTCATGCATGCACGTATGTGCACACAAGAGCCCTTGCTTGAAGCCACCCTTCAGTTTGGCACCTCTTCTTAAATCTAAATGAAGACGTTGAAGATCCACTTGCTCTGCTGGTAAATTTGTTGCAAGAAAAAGTAATCACTGCAGTGCTTTCTGATCCCGAGGCACTTGCTAGGTTGGGCTTGGAGTGGCCACCTAAACTTGTCTAATCCCACTAGTGTTAACCCTCGCAGCAAGAATATCTAAACTCCAGGATTTCTAGGATGGTTTCCACCAGGTAGGTCACGAGAAGGAGCTCAGCGGTACTCTGGGCCAAAGTTCCATTATGAATTCTATGTGCATTGACAAATGCCTGCAAACAGTAACTCCATGTGACAGTGCAATCATTTGCTTCTGCATTCCATTTACTGTCTCTCATGTTCTGGACCCTCAAACAACTTGCCTTTTATTCAAAGAAAAATATTACAACCATATATGGAGTCCTAAGATGGTTCTGTTATCATCATTGCTTAATATAAGAACCTTTATTTCTCTCATTAAAAATAATATTGTATGTTTTATGGTGTATATCCTGACACCAACTGATGTAAAATCACATATATATCAGACAATATTTGACATGTGTCAAAAGCAGTGAATTTTTTGGTGTATCTCTATTGCATTAATGTTGTCATCTGATTTTGCAAAAGATGTGCAGTTCATCCAACATTAGGCCTTCCATAATTCAAACTCACTGCTGTTCATGACTCTATTTCTATGAGGAGCTCAGACACCGAATCTTTGGTAGCCATGCTAGATCCTTATTCAAAATAAATAAATGAAAGTGCAGATAATAAAAATTCTTAGCCAGGGAGATAGCTCAGTGGCATACGCAACTGCCTCATAAGCATAAGATCCCTAGTTCAATCCCTGGTACCACTAAATAAATACATACATGCATACATATATATATATACATACATACATACATACATACATATATACATACATAATAGATACATATTCATTGGTCAAAAGCATTCACATTTCTTTTCATCTGATACAAGGTCTCCCTATGCAGTGCAGGCTGGCCCGAAGCTCACTCTGTAGCCCAGGCTGCAACAATCGCAACAATCCTCCTGCCTCAGCCTCCTGAGTGCCAGGGTTGCAGGTGTGTGTCACCATGTGCAGCAGCATTCAGAATTTTGACTCAAAGTTTCCTGGGACTCATTCTGTGCTGTCCAAGTCTTCAGAGCTTGAGTTAAATTTCCTCAGAGCCTTAGGCTGACCCTTGTCCCAAAAAAGAGATTCAAAAATATTTACAGATATTAACATTTACATATTTTTGGAAATATTTGCAAATAATTCTAATTACCTTCTTTTTATTTATTTTAAAGAGAGTAGAAAAATAATAGATAAAATATTAGAAATGATACACAATTTTTTAAAAAGGCAAGATGATAGGTATTCAACAATGGTTGTTATATTGCACATTGCTGTCTTCAATGTAGTTGATCAGATTACAGATATAGACGGGTGTGGTGGCACACCCCTGTAATCCCAGCACTTGGGAAGCTGAGGCAGGAGGACCAGTGTGAGTTCGAGACCAGCCTGGGCTAAAAAAGTGAGCTCAAGGCCAGTCTGAACTGCATAACAAGACCCTGTTTCAAAGAGACAAAACCTAAAAATAAAATAAAAAATAAACTGATTACAGATATAAGCATTTAAAATTGGTCAAAGTGAAAATGTTAAGCTGTAATTGCTATTTTCTAAAAATGCTCATAACCTTTTCTACAATGGAGTATTACTCAGCTATAAAGAAAAACAAAATTGAAGCTTTCATAGGTAAATGAATGATGCAACTAGAGGCTATACTCACAAGTGAAATAAATCAGGCCCACATGTATAAACATCATATTATCTCCTTAGTATAAGAACCTAAAAGAGTAAACGAAATCTGAAAGACACAATAGGTGTAGTAAAAGGGAATGAAAGTGAACATAAGGAAAAATGAATTGGAATGAGGTAAAGGAGAAAAGAGAAAAAAAAGGGGAAAAATCAAATTACTTTCAGGTGTGTCAAATGATTTCCCCCAAGACTTCAACTCTCATCTGGCTCTTAACGTAGTAATTCCACTTGTCTCTGTTCAAAGTTTTTTTTTTTTCTTTTGTCCAGATGATAGTCTGTCTCTCTCTCTCTCTCTCTCTCTCTCTCTCTCTCTCTCTCCCCCCCCCTGCGTTTATGTAGCTCAGTGGACTTGAACTCACTATGTAGCTATGTAGCCCAGGCTGGCCTTAGCTTTCTGAATGCTGAAATTATAGCCATGTACCATCATGACTCCTCTTTTAGGCCTTTTAAAAAAAAGAACCATTTTGCTTATTTTGCTTTATTTTCTTTTTCTATTTTTTGTTATCTTTTTTTATTTTTTTTAATTTTTAATAAAAAATAACAATATGATAGTTTCAAAACACATTAGTAGTGCATTCATAATAATTGATACATTGAATATTGTTGTCCTCATAGTAGTTATACAGAGCACAGGGTGTAGACATGATAAATTTTCTAATATATATTAGTAGGGGAGGAAAAGAAAAAAAAAACCAACAACAACAAAAATTTTATCTTCTCTTTGTACAAAGAGGGAGTAGTTGTATACATAGTCCAACATTCCATAATTGCAGTGGGTTACCAGTGAAACTGGCAATGTTGGAGGCTGTTGGTCTAAGCCTATTACAGCTCATCATACTAATCTAGCTTTGCATTCTATGCCTCGTAGTTAAGCTTTTCTGCTGGGTGATCAAGGGCAAGTTAAGGCCAGACCTGTATGATCTATTGCTTTATTTTCTGATCTAGAACATAATCACTGTGCTCATGATTTTCATTTTATTGTTGATATTCCCTATAACAATGGATAGATTAAGATGGCTTTGTGACTTGTTACACATTTTCTGAGGGGAAAACATCTAGTTTTATAATTGCTTTTGAATATATTTTTCTTAAAATGGGAGAATCAATCATATGATAACTTCTGTCATAAATTCTGAATTCTTTTGCAATATCATTCTTTCCATGAACAACTTAATCAAAAATGATCAGCCACCATTTCCAAGATCAATCAACTTCCTAAACTGCTCCAATGGGCTTTTACCATTTTTCAAGACAAGGTCTCACTATGTAGTGGAGGCTGGCCTGGAACTGGCTACATGGCCCAGGCTGGTCTTAACCTCATAGCAATCCCACTAGGCCGCAGCCTAGTGCTAAGCTTACACAGATGCCCCACCATGCCCAAAGGACTTCTACTTTTAGAGCCTTTTAACTTTGATTTTGTTTATTTTGTTTTCTTTTGTTTGTTGCACTAAGGATTAAACTCAGGACCTTCGCACAGAACTACACCCCAGGCCTTTTTTATTTTTATTTTCAGATAGGGTCTTGCTTAGTCACCAGAGTGGGATTGAACTTGGAATCCTTCTGCTTGAGCTTCCCAGAGTATTTCAATTACAAACCTGCACCACAATGCTCAGCTTCTTCATATTCTCTTGTCTCTTCTGCCCCTAAATGATTGTGTGTGAAGAGATAGTGCCTGTGACTGAGGGCTGTGAGAGAGAGGGTCTTCCTGAATATGTTGACCTGTAACAGAGACTTGGGGGTAAATGACGGCCAAGGACCACAAGCTGACTGTGGGTGAAGGGCCGGGATCAGGGAGAAAGTTAAAGAAACTATTGAAGAAATGAGGTAAAACTTTCCCACAACAAAGTCATTCCTGGAAGTCTACACTGTGATCAAGATTTGGGGGGTGACCTTGAGATAAGAGCTGGTGTTTCAAAAAAGGAAATTAAGATCTGAAATGGCTCCAAGACCAAGAAGCCAAAGCGGAAGGATCTTTCTTCTAGTTTCCAAGAAAAGTGAATCAACAGTCCTAAACTTTAAGTAGTAAGTGGAAAGGAAAGAGAATAGTGTCCAAAAAAGCAAATGCAATTCTACTTGTCACATTTTCATCGAACACCTCTTTTTTTATGACCTGACTAGAAGATAAGAAATAAAGGAGGATTGCTTTCTTCACAGAGCCTGTGATCTAGTTTTGCGTTCCTGCCTGTCCTGTACTTCTGAAGTCTGGAAAAGAACAATTTGTGCTTCCAGCTGATCCAAGCTGAAAGAAGTAAGCTGACCTGTTCTGTGTAACAACACCATTCTCTCATATAAGAGCAGTGGTGTGGTCTAGAGCAATCCCATCCCCAAGAGACACTGAGAAATGTGAAAAGAGAACTCTAGTTATTATAAGATGGAAAGGAGAAGCTGCAGTATCCAGTGGGTAGAGGCCAGGGATGCTCCTAAACTTCTCACAGAGCACAGGGCAAACCTGCCTGCAAAGAATCATCTGGCCCAAGATGTCAAGGTGCCAAGATGGAAAAATCTGAACTAGAGTAAAGGGCTTTGCATGCATCCAGCAGCTGACCACGCTTGTCTACTGCTTCTGGTACAGGCTGACAAATGATAGGAATGAGGGTCACTGGAAGAAAAGCAAATGGGGTCATGCATGATCTGACTCGAGCAGGGTCTCTAGAGGAGATATTTCACCACTTCTCTGCTCACAGCAGCAGAAAGTTGCCCATGTGACAAGGAAACAGCTCTAGGAGTTCCGTGTTTGGGGTAATTTCATGAGAAGGTGAACTCAGGAAATGCTAATGTCTCTAAAATGAGTCAAAGCCAAACAATATCAGGGATCAGAAGGGTAAATTTGGTGCAATAAGCACCATGAAACTAAGTTATCATCATAGTTACCTTTCATTGCTGAGACAAAACACTCAGCACCGAAAGTGAAAGGGGAAAAGGTTTATTTGGCTCATAGTTCATAGACATTTCAGTCTATAGTTCGCTGGCTCCAAGGCAGGGTGGCACATGGCAGAGGTGCATCACAGAAGAGAAAAATAGCTCATTGTGGGCAAAGACAACAAAAGCAGCAAGCTACCTCAGGAGCATCCTGTGCCCCTTATATCTTATCCAGACTACCTAGGGCAGGAAGCACTCACATCTTCAGTCTTACTGCCCTTGATCCTAGCACTGAACCATGAATCAATTCCAATGTCATGCACTCTGGATCTAGCAAACTGTAAAAATCCCCACCTGTGACTTCATGAGGCTTTGGAGGACATGTAGCAACAGCCATAACAGTCATCATGAGGGGGCTTGCAGATTAACTCAGTGGTTTAAGCGCCTATGTGGACAATTCAGTTAGGCACAGGGGATGATAGTTTGATCTCCACACCCACCCTTAAGGCAGCCTAAGCCAGCCAAAATAAATAAATAAATAAATTTATTAATTAAATCCCTCTCAACAGTTATCATGAGCTAAACAGAAATGACATTTTGCATCATGCATGTCTCTGCCAATGGTGCAGCTCATTGGTAATGAATGGGATGCTCATCCCTTATCTCCATTGTGTGAGGATATGAGCAAGACAAAACAGAAATGGCTGGAGTCCTCACTTACTGTTGCTTGTTAGTATTTTAAGGTAACTGGCTGTATGCCCACTTGCTTTCTTCCAAGCACTCTTCATAGGAAACAGACATGTGCTAGTCAATGTAGAGTGTGTGTGTGTGTGTGTGTGTGTGTGTGTGTGTGTGTGTGCTGAAGGTGGAACCCAAAGCACAAGAGCTCAGTCACTGAGCTACACTCCTCGCCCTATATATGGTGTTAAAACTGAATTTCTTTCTATTGTATGAATTGACAACAAAAAAAAAGATTGCATAGCTGGGTCCTTATGACATTGCACATTTGCTCACTTAGAGTTTTATTTGCCCTTTTGCTTTTAAAATTCCCTCTAGGACACTGTGCTTTTATTGTTAGGCCACCCAGGGATGTCCTTGACCATACAGGGTATTGTGACATAGGCTTACATTCCTGGGAGCACTAACCCTGGCCAGAGATGGGCTAGAGGAAGATCTGGGCAGAGGCCATGTGAATGTCAGAGATCTGAGAGCTGATGTGGAACGTCAGCTGGGCCCCAGCTGCTGCCTTCACCACACCCCCACCCCCTTCCTCTTGGTGCAAAGCCTTTGTGTCTCAATATTCCTTTCAGAGACACAACAGAACACAAGTAAATTCTAAGTGAAGCCCAATAATGTTCCTTCCTTCCATCAGGTGGAGTCACTCCAACCTTCCATTAGGTGGAGTCACTCCAAGTCTGCAGGCATCCTTCAGCATCCTACAAAGAGCAGCTTCACTGGCAGTGTGGGTCCCAGGTCCAGAAGAAACAGGGTTGGCAGTGGTTCTGAGTCAGTGTTATCTCTATGATGTGCAAGGCCTGTTCCAACAGTGATGATGATTCAGGTGTTTCTTACTGGCCTGCTCCCAAAATATATTCTTGGATCAGACAAAAGTTAATGATACGGGGTCAAAAAAGATATTCTCGCTCATAAACTTACTCTGCCTATACAATCTGCCCTAGTGACAATTAGGTGATGGGTTACAGATGCCTTAAAAAAAAACCAGAGAAACCCAAGCCTAAATGCATTTGTACCTTATTTTAAGTTGATAGTACTAAGAAGATACTAATTTTGTAACTTGGAGAAATGTTCTACAGCTGAAGTTGTGGATGTTGAAGGACTTATGCTATGATAATAGGCACAGAGAATTAGTGTCTAGTATAGAAGGAAAGATGCAAAAGCAAAGTAAGCTTAGAACATCTAACAGCAAAGTAGATTTATTATGCATACTCAAAAAAATACATTCACTATCGAGGGTGCTTGCTACATAGATAAACTCTGCATTTAAAGTTTCTGGGCTATGGATGGAATTCTTTCATGAACAGCCTCAATTCCATTCTCGTAGCTATCGTAGTCCAAGAGGTAAAGTATTTTGTGACAAACAAGACAAAGAGCTGAAGGATTTCATGACAAACCCTTATTATCATTGCTGCTAGAATAAAAGCACATGGTTCAGAAGATTTCAGTGACATGTGTCAGAATATATTCACTTGTACAAAATTGCCATTTCTGCTTCCAAACTCTTGTCATGAATATGGTATCTCTTTGGAGCCAAAGTAAATAAACCTCAAATGAAGGCCCACAAAAAGAATTTAAACAAATAGGAAAACTTAGCTAGTTGAAGTTGACACAGGAAGCTGATGACTTTCACATTCACAGACTACATAGCCCTGAGAAACGAGACCAGGTTATACTGAAGGTGAACATGAAAATAACATCTGCAGAACACCTAGAGCAGACCCCAGCACCCAGTTTCAGTTTCCTTTAAAGCTGCCATCACAACTGCAGGAAATCTGGAAGCCCATTCCATATCTGATGCTGTACATTATACCTCACGAGATGCTTGCATTTGACTGGGGTCATACAGAGACAAGTGAATGATGGCTCCTGTGCCACATCTTGCCTGTTGCACGTTTGTGTACAGCCTGAAGGCTGCAAATGGTTTTTACACTTACAAATGATAAAATAATTCAAAAGAAAAAGAGTGCTCCATGACACATAAGAATAAATTGAAATTCTGCTAACAATCTTCGTGAATGATGTCTACCTGGAGCACAGCTATTGGTATTTGTTTCCATAATGCCTGGGATGGAGGCTTCTGGACTCCAAGGGCAGAGTGATGTAGTTGTGACCCAGTGTGTGTATGTCTTAAAGCCTGAACATATTCACTGTCTGTCCCTTTACAAAGATGGCCAACCCCTACCTTGATACATAAAGTAAAAACACAACATTTTGGAGCAAAAAGAGGAGGAAGAATGCATTGCTCATGTATTGTTTTCTTGGGTGGTATTGGGATCTCTCCCACACTTCTGTACCCAACACTTCTGTGCCTTTGGGTCACAGGAGAGCGAAGAGCAGCCTGGCTGCTCTTCCTGCTGGGTGATCTGGGCAAAGCTCAGGTATGGTTTGAAAATCGGTACATAGGTCAAATTAGTTCCTATTTTACCTGATTTTGGTTACCTAAGTTGCACAGTAAATCAGAGATAGTCAAAATAGCGATGTGGATATAAAACAAATGTATACAGAGAAACAGCAATTAGCTTTCAAAACCAGAAAACTGTTCTTTTTTTCTTGGAGTCCCCTGGGTATTAACAAGCTTCCCGGAGTTAAGGGAAGAAGTGAAGGGACTTTTGTGCATCCCAGCAGGACCTCCAATCAGTCAACAGAACAGAAATCTTTGCTGATTGTAGGCCTTGGCAAAATTTAAGATTGCCTGCTGTCCACACTGGTACTTTGAAATTCAATGAGCATTTTGGTAATAACCTCCTGTATAACTAACTTCCTAGTGGTTATCCACAGGACATGTTTATGATTTCTTTTTCTGCATGCTCTCCCCCCTTGAACTCTGCTGAAAATTAATTTCAGAGGATCAGAAATGCCAGAAGTTGATGTACTCAACTAGAGCCCTTGCTATTTCAAGTATGACCCTTAGACGAGCAACACTGGCACTCTATAAGAGCTTGCTAGCAATAGAATCTCAGGCCCTCAGATTTGCTGGATGAGAACTTGCATTTTAACAAGATTCTCAGATTCTGAATATATATTAGATTTTGCGTAGCACTGGTTCAAGAACATGCACAAGTCTCAGGGGTCTTGGATATACAGTTCTGAATTCAACTGCCAATTTAGTGACGGCCAGGGGCAAATTTACCACCATGTTGCATTTGCACTATAAAGTAGGTCTAAATTCAATGTTTTGAATGAGGGTATTGTAAAAAACATAGAAGAAGAAGAAGAAGAAGAAGAAGAAGAAGAAGAAGAAGAAGAAGAAGAAGAAGAAGAAGAAGAAGAAGAAGAAGAAGAAGAAGGGAAAGGGGAAGGGGAAGGGGAAGGGGAAGAGGAAGAGGAAGAGGAAGGAGGAGGAGGAGGAGGAGGAGAAGGAAGAAGGAGACAGTAACCACCAACACCACTGCCGCTGCCACCACCACCACCACCA
>PVKN010007315.1:0-26871 GCA_004027915.1 Capromys pilorides
CCTCTCTCTCTCTCTCTCTCTCTCTCTCTGTCTCTCCCCCCCCCTCTCCTCCATTTCCTGTACCTAGTTGTCCCTTCCCTTTCAACACTTCCTTTCCCTTTCACAGTACCTACTATACATTTCAGATTTTATTTACTCTTTGAGGTTCTTACACTAGGGAGATAACACAATACTTACATATGTGGGTCTGGATGTAGACTGGTATAATCACTGTAGAAGTCAGTGTAGATATTTCTCAGAAAACAATGATTAGAGGTCCCACTTAAGCCAGCTTTTCCTCATGCCACAGCAATATATGTGCCCCATGCTTATAGCAGCACAGGTTTTCATAGCTAAATCCTGGAAGCAACACAAGAGTCCATCAACTGAGGAATGGATAAAAAGTATTGGAGTAATGGAGTATTACTCAGCTATAGACAAGAGAAACTTGAGGTTTTGTAGGTAAACAGATGCAACTAGAGACCATACTCATAAGCAAGATAAAGCAGATGTGTAGAAAATCAGATGTGAAGAAAAGTAGATTCTTACAGTGACACTGTATCATCAAAATTGCCACTACAATGCTGGCTCCCCATCAAATGGCATTTCCAAATACTTCCCATTCTGGCACAGAGAGGAGGAACAGTCTGATGACTATTCCACTCCTCTCAGCCTTTCCATGGTGTCCAACCACAGGGCTTCATGTGGCTAAGAACTGTTGCAAGCAAGTCCTCTGAGAAGCAGAAATGTGGTCTAAGTCATTTTACATCAGCAAAATGCTTCCATATGAAGGGGAGAGCTAGGACGCCAGGATGGAAAGGGTGAGGAGCGCCGTTCCAGCTCGCAGAGCGCGAGCTGCCTTGGGGCTGGAGCTCCGCTTGGGACCCCCCTCCTCCTCTTCTGTCTCTGCGTCTCGAGGGTTCTGCTCTCCTAGCACATACTTGCAACTTGTACATCTGGGTTTCTAAGCCACGATCTGCCACTTGAGCGGTGGATGTACAGCTCCAAGCCCCTGCACGAGGCTGCAGTATTGCAGCAGTAGCAACCCCAGACCGAGCTCGCGACCTCCAGCGCAGCCCACGGCCACCTCCTGCACAGCCCACGTCCACCTCCTCACCCGGGACGACAGCGCCCCTCGCAGCAAGGCCTGCATGGGAGAGTCTAGAGCACCCCAGGAAGCCTCCTTCTCTTCCCACGTGATTCAGTGCCAAGACCCAAGGGCTCCCCGGGATCTCACCCTTCGTGTCAACATGAGCCGTTTGCTCTCCCTTGCGCCCATCGCTGCTGGATCCCACCAGCCCTTGTTGTCTCCCACACGAGCCGCAGACCTCCCGCCTCTAGGTGTTCACCCCTACTGCAGTCATCCACACTCCAGTCACTAAGTCATCTTTAACATGCTTAGAGCAAATTGTCCACTCGCAGAAGGCCTCACAAAGGTTTCCAGACTCATCTAAGGTACCATCCTAGCATGACTCCCAGAGCCCCTTCCACCTGGCTCTTGTCCCCAGCTCGAGCTTGTTGACTAAGTCTTCATCTCCTCCATCCTGCCCACATCCTGAGAATGGAGACTCAGACCAGCAAGTCACCACTGTGCTCTGGCTGCTCCCTTTGCTGGAGGGATCTCGACCCAAAGAAGTGCTCTCCACACCTTGCACAAGTACGGCTGCCCTTACAGACATGTTTGGAATCTACACATGGAATTACACACATGGCCGTCTTTGAGCCACAAGTATGACAGGATCTGAAGCTTATGATGCTCTCCCAAGGTTCCAGACACTGCACTCTGAGGCCCATCGTATCATTTGTCACTTTATCCTATAATCTTTCTTATTACCCTTACTAGTACATGCTACAAATACATTTGTGAATGAAAGCAACTTGAAACTCTACACACCTTAAAATTATTTTGACCTGGGCTATGTTTCACGTTATTATCTGTTGCCCCAAATATTTCACTGCATATGTAGATCTCAAAGCTGTGTTGGCGAGGAACATGTGTATCTTCCCCAAGGAGACGGCCATTATAAACATGACCTTAGCAACCTTCCTGCCCTGAGAGGCTCTCCTAATGCAAATAGTGTTAATTATATTTTAAATATTCTTAAATGATCCTAGATCAAAGTAATTACTTACCTAGCTTAGTATTTCTTGTGTGTACCAAAAGAAACACAGCAGGACTGCATTTATAATACCAGTGTCAAATATGACCTGATTTGCCAAGATTTGTATCAATGAGATTTCTATTTATCTGAGTGAATTAGAGCCTAAGAAGGTTTTCTGCATTTAGATTATTAGAAGAAAATTTTTCTATGGCCACATTTAAAACTATGCATAAACTATCACTTTAAAATGTTGTTTTAAAATGGCATTGTAAAATACTGTCTTTTTTTGCCATTTTAAAACATGGTCTTGCTATGCAGTTCAGGCTGGTCTTGAGCTCGCTTTGTAGTCCTGGCTGGTCTTGAACTCACAATGATTCTCCTGTGCTCAGCCTCCCAAATGACAGGATTACAGATGTGTGCCACCAAGCTTGGGTTAAAATACATTAATTCTAAGGTGCTGAGGAGATAGCTTGGTGGCACAAGTGCCTGCCTGACAAGTGCAAGGTTGTGAGTTTGAACCCCAGCCCCACAAAAAAAAAAAAAAAATTAATTTCAAATTTCAAACCATTCAATTTGAGCCAGTTCCCCTTCCTGTTCAGTAACCATTTGCTATTATAAGTCTATGGTTGGTCTTATGAGTAATACCGCCTTGTGACATTAAAGCAAGAGATTGAACATCTCTGCTTAAATGCTAAAGACGAGAAGGAACAGAGCAGACAGGGACACAAGCCCTAAGGAGCGTCACAGATCTGCTGACGTTACAGCTAACAGAGAATCACGCAGCTGCCCCAAACCTTCACATGTGGCAACAGTGGGCAGGTGATTTGCGCATCTCACAGTCCCTTCGCCCTTGCGTGGAGTCAAGTATCCCAACAATAGCCTTTTGTTGTCTGCCAGCATCTCAGCAGCTTCATCTTCCCTGGCCCTGGGAAGGTGGCGTATGTAACGCCGGCTCGAGTTCTCATACCACTGCATGCTGGGGGATGCCACACGCGCAGCAGACCCACGTTCATGTGAAGGCAACCGTGGAGCTTTCAGCTTTCAAACACTGACTCATTAAACCATCAACTAGTTTGGATTCTAAGACCAGCACCTTAAGAATGTAGTGTATTCACCCAGCAACCAATAAATCATAATTTCTGAAGCTTATCCAAAACATCTTAGCCAAATTATATCTCTTAATAGTCATTTGCATTATTAAATTCTCTTCCTGCATATTGCTTTAGCTAACTGTAGGGCTCTGGACGTCCTTTTGTCTCCCTAGGAAGCCAAGTCCCCACACCTTGCTTCCTTTCCTGGGCACCTTTGCCATCTCAGCACTTCACGAAATGATCTTGCACCTCAGGCCATCCCATGGTTTACAAGAGAACACGTTCTTCGGCACGCAGGTCCCCAGATCTGCTACTTCCTGTTCTCAGTGACTGGACTGCATATTCAGTCACTTACCTCAGAAGCCCACTGTCATCCACTCCATCCACTCCATGCCCACACCCACCATTGATCAATAAGACCCATTGATTCCTCCTCCCAATTGCACTGAAAAACTGTTTTTCTTTTTTTTCAAGTTCACTGCCACTGCTTAATGGCTTAGATTATTACAGGGATTTTCTGACTGGAGCTCCTGCCCCTCGCCTCAGCCCTGTCCCTGCACTCTTCCACTCTATTTCCATCCCAGTGTTTTCTTCTACATGAATTGCAACTATACTTGTACAATGAGATGGATGATGCCACCCCTCTGGGTGTTTCATGACTGACGATGACCCACGGAACGCGTCTGGCTTCACGCTCTGGCACCGGAGCATGGCCTTATGTATTTTCCCTAACTTATACAGTGTCCGTCTTCTCCTCTAATCTTGTGGCTTCTCACAATAGGTGCAAATGTTTGCTTTCTTATTCTATGATTTACAAGTACTTAGTAAACACTGTTGCTTTGATAGCAATCACTAGAAAATTTTAAATTAAAAATAAGATAAAGGACATTTTTTAAAACATGCAAACCACATTAGAATAAATATATAGCATAAAATAAAATATAAATATACATAAAAGTATATTAACATAGCTAAAAGCGATAAGTAACCCAGTAAAGGGGGTATTTTAAATTGGATTTTTATAGTCTTTGCAAAATACACCATCAAAATGCAATGATCTAGTAAAGATAAAAGGAAGGAAAAGATAGCGAAGAAAAGAAAATGAGATCTTTAAATATAAACCAATTTACCTAAATTGAAATAAAGAATGTTTGCAAAATAGTAGGAAATGAGCAGGCTGGAAAATATTCAAAAATCTAATCTCATATGGAAAGAATAATAGTGTATGAGATATTCAAAATTTAATGAAGAAAATTAGAGAAATGGTTGTCACAGATTAACAGCCGAGGAGTGTTTCAGTTCACTTCTCTTATGGCTGATAGATCAGGCAGCCGAAGGTGATGGGCTCTCAGCAGATGTACACAGCGGAGTTACGGTGCTTCTCCATGTGATTCGATGGGGGTTGTACACCCGGCATGCACAAAGGACACGCTACACGTAGGTGCGTCATGGGCTTCAGCTCTGGCACACTCCAAGGCACAGCTGAACCCACACCAAAATCCCAGGGTCTTGTCGAGCATTCTCTGTGAAAGACATTGGGGACGGTCTTCCCTCTATGTCCATGTGGGTTGGGCCTAAGACCCCTCTAGACAATGAAGTCTACAGCTGGTCTAGCTCTTTATATAAAGTAATGTATATTTTGCATATCCTTTGTACAACTTCTATCTACTTTAAAAACATCACTGGAATTCTTCTTAATCCCTAACATAGTGTAAGTGACGTGTAAACAGCACTGTATTGCGTGACTAAGAACGGAACAGGAAAAACACTTGCCCGTATTTGTCATCGACTGTTTTCCAAATACAGCTGATTGAATTTACAGATGCAGAACCTAGAGGTACAAATGGCCAGATAACATTTATTTTTAGAGATTTTAGTTGTGGTAAATTCTAATGCAGCACAAAATTTAGTAAGATTGAAACAGTACAGAAATAGAAAAAAATCCTATGATTTGAGAATTAAAGATATTTACATGACAGTTTATCAGTCTCAGGAAATGGTTTGAACCAAACTATTTTATTCATCAAAACTCTTATTCCTTAAAGAAAATATCACTATCGCTTTATTCTTTCAGCTTTTCAGTTAAAAGGTTAAGCCACAGCGCAAATTCATTTCTGAAGAAATGGCGGTGTTACTTCTACAGTGAAACATGAACTTATCACTGGTTGCCAGTTTCAAGAAAAAACCATGACTACTCCTGAAAAATAATATAAGATCAAGGTGGGGATCTGGGGAGATAGATCAGCAGTCTAAATGCCTGTCTGGCAAACACAGGGACCTGTGTTCAATCCGCAGGACTGCATGCCATGCCAACCCAGAGACCAGGTGTGGTGGTGCATGCCTGAAATTCCAGCCCTGGGGAGGCTTACACAGGAGAATCATTCCCAGTCTGAACTGCATAGTATGACCCTGTGTCTCATAAATAAATAAATTTATTTATTTGCAAAATTAAAACGCTAAAATGATTGAGGGCCAGCAAGATAGCTCAGTGGACCAATGCACCTGTATAGGCAAGGACCACGGTTTGGATTCCCAGCACCACACGCTGCGCCAGCCCTGCCCCAAGGTGAGCTGACCCAGCCACTGAGTCTGGGCATCTGGTGGTACACGCCTATAATCCTAGCACTGGGGAGGCTGAAAACAGGAGGATCACTGAGTCTGAGCTGTGTGGTGAGACTCTGTAACAACCAAATACATTTTTAAAAATTGAGGTATTTGAATAAATGAACACTCCATAAATAATATGTTATCACTGGTGCTCGCTAACTTTGAAGAAAGGCGAAATTTTATCATCTGCTATGGATTGGAATGCTTTGAAATAAAATCTATCCATCCAGCTTTTCCTCTCGAATCTGACTTAGAGGTGTTAGACAGAATCCTTTTAGATAATGAAAGAAATCTTATCAAATGCCAACCTAAAAATGGAGCTTCTAGCAACATAAAACCTGAATCTGGGTTAGTTTAAAATCAAATACAAAAGGTATTTTTGCTGTATTGTATCATTTTAGGTTAGTTAAATAAGAATCAATTTTGCAGACTTTTGTAATAATACTGGCATTATTTTCCTAAAGCTTTTCTCTAGTAACAGAAATTATTTTGAAATGATAATTAAGAATCTTGAAGGTCGCTTGATTTGCTGGATTGGCTTTGAACCAGTGAGTAGATTTCACCAGTCCCTATTCCGTCAGTTTTAATACAAAGCATACATTTATCTCATTTACAGTTCAATTTGTGGGATAGTTTTTCACAATTAAAATTACTGTAGCTTTAATATACATAGAAATGCTCATGATAACACTCTCTTCATATTTCTAAAAATTCTGGAATACTCTTACAGAATATACATAGATGACCACAGCTGAATTTTAAGGATGGTTTTTAATATTGTCTGAGGTCAAGAGAAATATTCACATGAATCTTTCAATAAACTACCTGGTGCTGCAGAAAGAGGGAGATTTACCAAAACAGAGGGTGAGGCTCCCCACACTCTGCAGAGCAAATGGCTGAGACCCAAGGGCAGGACAGTTGGTGGACACTGGCCAGGGAAAACTAACTGCAGAAGAAATGCAGCTGACCTGCTGCTAGTCGAGGTAATGTTCATGGAGACCTAGTCCATTCTGTGTGGAAAAAAACCTCGTGTATAAAATCTTCCATTTGAATGAATGGGGAGCCAATCTAGCAGTCAGGGAATTCTGAAACCCTGGAAAGGAATGCTACCGACTACCAGCCCTGGCGTCTGTAAGGAAAGAGTGAAATAAAGAATTCATCCAAGAAGTTGGAATGCAGCCCGCTACCTCCCACTGTGGGACTCTTTCCTCTGACTTAAACTGAATTAGAGGCGTGGATTCACCAGACGCAATCTTGCTGCAAAGCCAGTATGAAAACAAGCCCTCCCGCATCCCTTCGAACAATTACAATGGGATTCTACGGGGACTGCACTGTGGAGGTAGAGAGGACGATCAGTGCCTGTCTTTTACCGCCAAGGCAACCTGAGAATTTAGCTTTGGTGTGTGTAGGCGCAGTCCCTTACTCATGTGCAACCCACGGACAGTGACCAAGGGCTGACTCCGCAGACTTCAGACCCTCTGCTGAATTTAAAAGTAAAAAAAAAAAAAAGTAGGAAAGAAGCAAAATTCCAAGAAAGGACAAATTAAATAAAAAAGAGAAGTTATAAGTACTCAAGAGCTTTAGGCACTTGGGAACATTTACCTAAAACTAAAATGAGAATTAGTAGCTCACATAGGGTTGGGAGTAAGGAGAATGGAGAAATCAAAATAGGGGCTGCAGACATGGGAGAAATCAGGCAAGTCTGGACTATTTATTTAACAGCTCGAAGCAAGACTTTCTCATTAAGAAAAGCCTTTTAGGGACTGGGGACACACAGCTCAGCTGCCTAAGTGCCTGGCTGGCAAGTGTAAGGACCCAGGATCGAACCCTGGTACCACAGCCTACATAGGAAGACCCTGCACCAAATAAGTAAGTTAAGTAAGTAAGTAAGTAAAAACAATAAATAATTTTAAGAAGAGAAAAGTTTTTTATATATAATAATCATCTCACTGTGAACAGACAAATTTAGTGTTTAACATCCAAAAGAATAATTCTACAGAGGAAGTTATCATAAGAGATTGTGGAAATTCATTGTAGAATTTGATTTAACAACTTTTGATTTATATATACCCAGTCAGGACACAAAAAGACACATGTTAATTACTTAACCAAAGGCGTTCATACATTTATTTCTTTTTTTCTGTCTTCTTCCAATCTAACATGCACATATTTAGTAACATGGACAACTAGTTGGAACACAATACTATGCATTACAACAAATAATGTGAAATTCACATCATTTTGTTAGGTGAAATTCTGCATCACTTGTAATTTTTCTGTTTTAATACTATTTTGTACTCTCTTTAAAAAGTAAAAAAATTAACTGTTAATGCAACTCAATAAAAGATGCATTCCAACAACAACAACAAAAGAAAAACAAAGGTGATTTTACAAAGAAACTCATCCTTTTCTAGTGACTGCCTCTCTTTCATCTTTGTCTTCTCTGTTTCTTGTCCTCTTACTCCCTATCTTAGAGTCTTTACTGCTGAGGAATTTAGGAAACGCTCTCATCTCTACTATTGTGTTTGCCACTACTGGGCATTTCTCTCTGTCAGGGGCTGGGAAGTGGAAACTGAGGAAGCAAAAGCCAGAGCAAGGGTTCGGCTCCGAGCATCAGCCCTGGCTCTGAGGTCCCACCCGAGCTGGCGCTGTCCCCAGAACTCGCGGTGTTAGGAGCTCTGCTTCTTCACTCACAAAGGCGGGGGCTGGGTCTGATGATCTCTAAGCTGACAGCATTAATTGGGATCCTTCATTTCTGCCTTTAGAAATTTCCTCACGTTCTTTCAATGAGAGAATGGGCATCTTTTGCAAAACGAGAACTCATTCTTCCCTGCAGTACTCAGTTCGCGTATCCAGCCACTTTCCCCTTGTCAGGGACTCCAGTGGACAAATCACCTTCAACAGCTCCTGACTTGGAGCAGTGCTAGGCGTCTGAGGTCGCTGCTTGTGTCCAACACTGAGAGATAAGCTTTTTTAAAAGTGAGAATAGCTACCAAGGCTTGCAGAAATAATTCAGTGATGGGAAAGCAGTGCTTTCTTGGTAGGTTGCATCTAAAATCCAGCCATCCACAAGTGCTCCTCATCGTTTTTAAGGCATCTGTGACTGAACAATAGAAAGCAGGAAGAAGAGAATTCCTCGGATAGTGTTGACATCTGAGCGTCCAGCTTCGTGAGTGGGTGACACGGATAAAGGCACACCAACCAGAGCCGCCCTCAGGGGCTCCAGGGTGGATTCGGGATGCTCTGTTTACCTCAGGATGCCTGCCTACTAATTCAGTGTGTTTGCAGAACTCGAGCTAACGCAGAATTAAATGCCATGTAAAGGACATTTTTATAAGATTCTAGACTCACTGGCTGCGTTTCATACATGGCTACTAGGTAAAATAACATTCTTAGTTTTTATTTATCATTTTTAATTATAGATGTTTAATACAAACAAATATGATCTTGCTCTAGTGATTACACTCACTATGGGGAATTTGTCCCTGCACATGGTAGGACCCGATGCTTCCCCCATTCCCATGACCTCCCTTCCACGCCTCTTCCCTTCCCTCTTTACAAAGGCTTTATTGCTATATTTCCTTCTTTCTTCATCATCTTTTCTTCAGTCTTCCTTCTGTCCTTTCCCTTCTCCCCTCCCTAGTTTCCCTTTGCATTTAGATATTTTCTTCCTGTTTCACAATATTTATTATACATTTTGGTCCTCACTTTACACTTTCAGTTTCTCATGCCAAAGAGATAATGAAGGATTTATACATGAGTAAAACCTGATTTATTGTACTTAAGAGTATGGCCTTACGGTGCATCCACTTAGTGAAAAGCGTCGGGCTTCTTTTGGAATAGTAACACCTCCATGGATAAAAAGCTCGCTCTTCTCTATTCATTCACTAATTGATGGGCATTTGGGCTGCTTCCAAAATTCAGCTACTGCAAACTCTGCCACTATAAACATGGCATGCATACAGTGCTTGCCGTAATACTTTTAATTCTTTAGGGAAGACAACAAAGAAGAGTAACGGCTGGGGCAAATGGAACCTCTCATAGTAGTTTTCTGAGGACTCTGCCCTCTGACTTCCACAGGGGTTGTACCAGTCTACACTTCTGCCACCAGTGGAGAAGGATTCCTTCCCCCTGGCTCCCCACAGCCCAGCCAGCATTTGTTAGCGGTTGATTTTTTGAAAATAGCCAATCTTTCTGGGGTGAGATGGAATCTCAGTGTTGTTTTTATTTGCATTCCTCGAATGACTAGACTAGTGATGCTGACAATTCTTTCATATATCTATTTAGTTTCTACTTCTTCCTCTGAGAAGCATGTATGTATTCATTTCAACCAATTTTTGGGTTTGGTCTTTAAATTTGGGGATCTCATTCTTTTTTAGGTCTTTATATAATGTAGATGGTAATCTTTTGGCCGAGGAACAGCTAGCAAAACTTTTCTCCGCACTGTGAGCTGTCTCTTCATTCTATTGGCAGTTTCTTTTGCTGAGCAAAAGCTTTTTAATAAAATGAGATTCCAATTATTGATTCTTTATATTTTCTTTGTGGTATGAGTTTTTGCTATAAAATCATGAACACCAAAAGGATTTCTACTGTCTCCACTTCTATTCAGTATAGTCTGGAGACATTATCCAAAACAATTAGACAAGAGAAAGAAATGGAATAATAATAGGGAAGAAAGAAGTTAAATTATCATTATTTATAGATTACATGGCAGTCAACAAAGAAGATCACAAAAACTTCACCAAATATCTAGAAAGATTTGATAGCTGAGCTCAGGTGGATGCAAAGTCAGCACTCAATATTTATAGCCTTTCTGTACACAAATAACAAATTTACCAAGAGAAAAGCTAGGGAAGCAGCACTTTCCACAGTAGCATCCCCACAAAATGAAATTCATAGGAATTCATCTAACCAAAGAAATAAAAGTTCACTCCATTAAAAACTATGGTACTGTGAAAAAGGAGACGAAATAGAATATCAGAAAATAAAAACATATCCTTTGTTCGTGGGCAACAAGAACCAATATAGTAAAAATAACCATGTTTTCAAAATTGATATACAGCTTTAATGCAATTTGGATTAAAACTCCCATACCATATCTCATAGAATTAGCAGAAAGATTCCTAATTAGAAGAATCAGAAGGCCTAGAATAACAAAAGTAATTCTGGCAACAAAGGCAAAGCAGGGGGCGTCGCAGTCCTTATCTTGAAATTATCCTACAAAGCTACTGTGATAACAACAGCATAGTACTGGTAAGAAAGACTGAAGAATCAGTGGAATGGATTAGAAGATGCAGAATCAACTCTGGACATACTCAGTCCTGACCTTTGACAAAGGGGCCAAACAGGTTCACTGGAAGAAAAACAGCCTCTTTAATAAGTGGTGCTGGAAAACCTGGCTTTCTACATGTCACAGACTTAAACTAGACTCATGTCTGTCACCATGTACAAAACTTAAAATCAAAATGGATCAAAGATTTCAATATGAAAACAGAAACACTAAATCTGTTGGAAGACAGAGTAGGTAGAACTGTTGAAGTCATTGGTGTAGACCAAGATTTTATAAACAAACAAGTTTTTTAAACAAACCCTTCATCTGATTGCAGCTACTGAAGAGAATACAGTCATAAGAGGCAACACGTTTTCAAGGTTATTATGATACTGTCTATAATGCCATGGTTCTGCCCAACAGCTAGGCATGCAGTCTTTTTCTACAGTGCTCAAACACAATTATAATGCCCTTCTCAGTCAAATACCCATGCACCTTGCCTCAACGACCTTGTTCCACATTCAGTGCTTGCAGAAGCAGATCCTTCCAATTAGACACCAAGACCTGGTGTCTATGCCTATGACTGCCTGAGATAAAAAGACAACATAAGCAAAATGAGTGCTCTTACATTTCTGTCCCTCTTTGACATTCCCTTTCTTCTCTGCTTTCTTTAGCCCTAAAGCTAAGTAATCTTGAACTATTTTTGGAACAAAGAGAGCCTCACTATATAAAAAACGTGAAGCCACCAATATTTCTCAAAGGACCTAGCAAGTTAACTAGTCTAAGTAAGTATTTATCAAAAAATCAGTGTTGAGGCATGGGATGTAGTGGAGTGGTGCAGGGTCTTCAGGGCATGTGTGAGGGCCTGGGTTCCATTTCCAGCAGCAGAAGAGAAGGCAGACTGTGAAGATACCACTACATCTAAAACTTTAGGGAAATTTTTGTGTCATATCCTCAACCTTCATGAGTCCCCAGATTCATTTCAAAAGCTCTTAGAAGTTCTTCAGGAAAGACACATGTTATTTATATTTAACCTATGAAAATCTGGAATTTATTTACATAAAATGTATTTTATATCACTTTTTCAGTTAAATTTAATTGTATAAACTTATCAGATAATTACTGGCAAGTCTGAAGTACTCCCTTGCCTTATTTAGTATTCAACCCCTGAGGTCATTGCCTTCTGAAAGGCCAGTGAGAGCCTGGCTAATAAAAACTGACACAAGATGAGCAGTTAATCTGTATACACAGTCCTGCGCTATCCCCATCAGAGGGACTTGATTTCAACACAAATTTGCCATGCATCTGTCAAAAGGTGGAATGCAATAAAAACTTTAGGCACAGCTATGGTAAGCCTGTAAGCAGAGCGTGTTCCTCAGGGTCTCTGTGAAAAACACCAGTTCTAGAATTTTTACAGTCAAAGTTATATTCTGGGGCAACAATTACAAATAGGGTAATGTAATATTTGTAGACACATCAAATTCAACCACTTTTCTCACTTGACTAAACATAAATGAGTGTAGTAATCTGCTTTTTGATATAAAAAATCACCTGCCTAGACATAGATCTAGTACCAGGGACACAGTTGCGCTTCATTGCGTGTTTGATTAATGACCAATACATGTCTACTGCATTCACCAAGGCAGGGAATGAGCTGAATCCTGATTTCTGTAAAAAGCTTTCAGTGGCAGATTTGAGTCTGGACTTGGCATGGGCAAAAGCCTCAGGCTACCTCTGCTTATTCCTTTGAATGAGAAATAAAATGATAATGACAGGAGGGTAGAGGTGCAGGGTACTGGGAGACTTAACCTGAAGTTGGAAGCTGCTCACACACATGTTGCCCCAGGATGCTTCTGATGTCTCATGTGAGGTGCCCCCATGCATGGTGTCACACATCACCCATCTCAGCTTCTTATTCCCATATGCTTCAGAAGTGCTGATCACAGAACTTTGGGAAGAAAGTGTGTGTGGGCATTTTTCAATGGCAGGCAGCATTACTGCCTGCCACGTCGCTGCATTCTAGTGGAAAACTGCAAAACACATTAGACTGATTGCAAGCTGGGACAACTGACAGGACTGCTAGCTTGGTGACAACCTTGGTCTTACAAAACAATGCTTTCTAAAGACCAGTACATGCATGGACCAGTGCCTTTTAGACTTACAGGAGGCCAAGTATTTGCAGTCTCTCCTGTGCTTCTTGTAAAATATTTGCTGCTTCCAGGAAACAAATTCTGTTTCTAGTTCTTTGCTGAAGTGATGGAGCAATTTTTTTCGGCTTTACTCAGCCGTTAGTAGCTCTAGTGAAAGGTGAAAGGGACGTCAGGTTTACTTGCAGCATTTTAAAGATCAATTTTGTTGTTAGGAACAGAGAAAATGAGGACGACTACCATTGCTAGGGCAGGGTGGCCCTGCTGATGGGCACTGGGCGGGGACGGTATGCAGCTCCAGCTCTGAGCTGCTGCCCTGTGAGCCGCTGAGGTGCTTTGCTTTTGTCCTTGATCCTTCAATGGTGAAGAGGAGCCCTAGTGACCTCTGGAAAATACATCTTCCAAGGACATTTTCTTGATATTTTACTACTTTCTTTTTCATTCTGTCCTTTGTGAGCAAGGTGATTCCCAAAGCCAGACAAGATGCTTTTAAATAAAAATGATGACATTTGTCAGAGCCTCCTCCTTACTGATTTTGACATTTTTAATAAATCTGTTATCTAAAGGGACCTCTCCATTTCAGCCACTCCCCTAGCAGAGGTCTATGTCTCAACAGCTGGCCCACTTCCTTCATTTTGTTTTCCAACCGGAAATCACTTTTTTCTTTATTTGTTCTTTGTGTCTTTCTCACTGAAGGCCACAGATTTTATATGGAAGGAATTCTGTGATAGTGACTGGGAATTGAGAATTTTTTTTTTAAAGAATACAAAATAATGATAGATAAAAAGCATTAGAAACTAAGCAAGATTTCACCGAACAAAGTAAAAGGAATTCAACAATGGCAGCTGTATTATACAATGCCATCTTCAAATTAGTTGTTCAGATTACCAGATATAAACATGAAAGATTAATTTAAAAAATAAAAAGAAGTGATAAGAAGTTCAGAAGAAGAAAAACATCTTAAGCATTGACTCTTCCTTTCCAAAGACCATCAGAAATTGACAATATAATTATCCAAACTATTCTGCCTATGTACATTTTCCCTTCTTTCATTTGTCCTTTTCCCCATCCCAGGTTTTCCTTCCCATTGAGTAATCTCTTTCCCTTGCACAGTATCTGTTGTACCCTTTAGATTTTCATTACTCCTTCTGGTTCTCACACTAGTGAGATGATATGATGTTTGCACACATGGCTCTGATTTATTATTTCACTTACCAATGCTGTATCTAACTACATCCATTTATCTACAAAAGCCTCTAATTTATCTATTTTACTAACTGAATAATACTCCATTGTATAAAAATACCATATCTTTTTTTTATCCATTCCTCAATTGATGAGCATCTGGATTGTTTCCAAGATTTAGCTATGACAAAGTGTGCTGCTATAAACATGGGTGCACATACATGGCTGTGGTATGAGGTTTTCAGTTCTTCTGGAAAACTACTCAGGAGGAGACTAGCTGGCTGAGTGGAACCACCAACCCTAGCTTTCTGAGGAATCTCCACACTGATTTCTGTAATGTCTGTACCAACCTGCAGTTCCACCACCACTGGAGAAGGTTTCTTTTTCCCCATATCCTCTCCAGCATTTGTTACTGGTTTACTGATTTCTGGCATAAGATGTTATCTCAGTATTGTTTGAATTTGCTTCTCTTGATTGACCAATGATGTGGAAATGTTTTTCATACATTTATTTGTCTTTTGTATCTCTTCATTTGTGAAATGTATATTCATGTCAGAAGCCCATTCTTAGATTGGGTCTTTGAATTTGGGAGGGTTTTTTTTTATATGAATTGAGATGCTTTAAGGAATTGAATAAAGAGAGAAGGAGGAGCAAGGTGGATGGAAAACTTCATAGCGTGACTCCCAGAAGCAGTCGATTTCTAAATGTAGGAAGTGAAGCACAGGCAGTCGTGCATTTGACTCCATCATTTTTCATTGAACATTTATTCTAAATTCCTTACTGTTCTTGCTCCTATTCCCTTATCATAATAATTACCTACTACCCACAGAACCATGCCCTGGAAGGGACTTCACAATGTTTTCACAATATCCTGTAAGTTAATCACTGCTATACCTGTTTAATGCAGGGAAGTAGGGTCGTCATAGCAACCAGAGTGCTTCACAGTTGCGTATCACATGTAGGTGTGGGTAGCTCCTTGCTGCACTGGTTAGGATGATGGTGGACATAATAATAACAATAAAAATCGAACAATGTTTTTAAAATTGTTGTTTTTCTTAGTCCATGTGCACGCACACCTGCAAGAGAAAGAGACAGAGACGGAAACAGAGAGAGACAAAGACAGAGTCAGAGACAGAGAGACAGAGACAGAGACAGACAGAGAGAGACAGAGAGACCCACTGCAGATCGTGGCTCCAGAGCAGGAGGTAAACAAATGTCCAAACTAACTTTCCTTGTCTCCCCATGATCCCAAGTGGCTTCTGCACACAGACCTCCCACTGTGTTCACGGCAAGAAGAGGAAACGGGCCACGAGCCACCACCTGCCCTGTGGGACAGCAGCAGGGCTCCCCACGGCCCCCGCCCGCACCTCTGCCCACTGCAGCGCAGGTCTCGGCTGTGAGCTCAAGAGGCGCGCGCAAGACTGGGCTGTTAGCGGGAGCTGGGCGCGCTTGCCGCCTCGCAAGCACCGAGAATGCAGCGGCGCAGACTGGCAGTCCTCCTCTCGAATGCCCAGAATTCAGCAGGGCCTGACATATTTGTAGATATCAAATAAATACTGGGGGGAAAGGGCTGCTCTGGGTTTTCTTCCCCGATGGATTTTCACTTCTTACTCTTCGGCCCGATCTTGTTTTGTCTTCAGTGAAGTTACTCAGCAGTTTAATGCAGAACACTGTCTCTCCAAGAAAATATTAATAGGAATCAGCTGCAGCGTGCCTTCCGCGTACCGCAAAGGCCTTTCCTGTTATAGTTAATAGCGCTTTAAGTTTTACCACTAATACAGAAATTTTTCACTCCATTCCATGATTTGTAGATATCCAAACTATTGCTTAAACTCATACCTCATTTCAATAAAACATCATCTCCTGTCTCATCTCCAGGATTTTCACATGTAGAGATGGCTTCTATATTTGCTATATGAAGAAACAGCAGCTTAAAGAAGTTAGAATAACTGGATGAAAGACAAAAGCAAATATGACCCAAACACAATGTTCCCTGAAATACTTCACAAACATATTTTAATTGACAAATAATAATTGTGTATTTATCAGTTACAATGTTCTATTTCAATACATGTACACGAGATATAATGACCCAAATAAGATTGGCGTAGCCCAATATTCATTATTTCCTTGGATTCAAAGTCTCCTGTAACTATTTTCTGGTAGTAAGTCGACTGTGAGCCCTAACTGCCACACAGAAGACCAGCAGGGACTCTTCTACCCAAGCACTCCACTGCCCCCGGGAACCGTTCCCTCCCCAGCTCTACCCGCCCCCCATGCTAGCTTCATGTTTCGGAAATCATTATTCTGCTTTCTGTTCCTAGGACATCAACTTTTTAAGAGCAATTTTTAAAGTACCAACGTCTAACCTAGAATGTGTCCTATCAGTCTTTCTGCGCCTAGCTTAGCACTCTGACATGGGGTCCTCAGGGCAGACTCGCAGTTGCTGCAAATGACCAACCCCGTTTTTTCCACCTAAAGCATGGCTTGTTGGGTTTGTCGTCCTCCAGTCGTCTGCCGACCACCGTCTAAGTTGAGTCCCTCTCGTGAGCTGCAGTGCACAGGGGAACGCCAGCGACCCTCTGCAGGCTGCCACTCTTTCCTGTAATGCAATCACTGATCTTCAGGAGCACAGCAGGGTAAAGAAAGGCTCTTCAGTGCTCTCATCGCAAAGGAATGGCAGATGCCTAAGATGGCAGAAGCACCGATTGCCCGCTCTATCATCATGTGTGATACATCAAAACAACCTCTTTGTACCTGGTAAATACATACAATTATGTACCCTTTTAGAAATAATAAATATTAATTACAACACCTCCCAGGTATCACAGTTGAAATCTATATTTTGTATGCTGCCCAGGGAACTGTGCTACCTTGACAAAGAATAAAGGCCTCCACGAGTGAGCTGCTTCTTGTGTCACAAGGTATGAAGAACAGCACAAGATCACAACATTTCAGAGCAGGAAAGGATCATCGAGCCCAACCTGCTTATTTTGAGAGCACAAAAACAATCCCTCCACCCGCCGAAGACCAGCAGCAGCACCTCCTCAGTGAAGAACCTCCTGCACCCCTTCACCACACCCTGAAAGCTCAGCATTCTCCAAAACAGCCTCTCTCCTTTTCCCTCCGAGTTGGCTTTTCATTTGAAAATTCTTTGATTTACAAGCTGTTCTGGATAACAGCAGGGAGGAGCTGAAATGTTCACCTTTATTGTTCTAAAATGGTGAAAGCCTTCAGGCCTGCCCAGCCTTCATCTTCGCTAAAGCTTCATTTCTGAAAGCGTTGTCTCTGCTTGGCATCTTAGGAAGCACAGAACCTACTCACTAGCAAGTGATTCAGGGCATGCCTCAAACCCATCTCCAAGAGCCCAGGGAGATGAACATCGCGGGCTCTTGCACCCAGCATCCCTGCAGACCCCTGTCCGTGACGCATCCTTTTTTATCGATTGCTCTCTTCCTCCAGTAAATGAAATCCCTTAGGTCTTGTCGTTAATTCCACCTTCAGCTTGGGTTTGTATGAGCTCTTCTATAAAATGATCAGATTTTTGGCTATCTGAGATTTACGTATGCTTGTTAAACCTGATTCCAAGTAAACCTGGAAAATATAACTGGATCTTATAGCTTATTTTGCAGGTCAGAAGAATATTGTATCACATAAACATAAAGCAGTTATCAGTCAGCTCCAAAGCATGCCATTTTCAATCTTTTTTTTTTTTTTTTTTTTGGTATTTTAGGGTAGGGTCTACAGGGTGTTCAAGTTCTCACTACTAGATCAGACTCATAATGACCCATCTGTTTACAGCCTCCCAAGAGCTGGGATTACAGGTGCATGCCACCACACCCAGTCTTAATTGCCGTCTCAGCAGGCCTGGAGATCAAACCCCTAGCCCCTGAGCCTGCTTACAGGCACTTTAATCCACTGATCTATTTGACTGGCCCTCAATCTAATCTTTTCATGATGAAAATAATCAATACTTTTCACTTTCATTTTCCAGACAAGGGATCTGACATACTATAATGCCTGCTATATAATATTCTTTAAGGGATACTGTCATAGTGTTATTATTTTATAGAAATCCTAAATGAAATGGAAATGATGTCATACTGTATTTTCTGCCAATAAATTAAAATGCAGAAAGGTTCGTTAAAAAAAAACAGTCCAAAATGTGAACAGGGCATAGACGTGCCCCACGTTCAGGCCCTCTCTGCAGCTGGTATCAGACACCGCAGGGAGCTGCCTGTTCCTCTTATTCTGAATGGTGTCCAGAAGTTGCTCTTCCATGATGGGCATGACAGATTACAGGAGCCCTAGAGCCTTTGCAGGACCATGAAGAGCAGGGAAGTGTTGGTCACCTTTCCTCCCTGGGTCCTCCCAGGGCACCAATGTGGGTGCCGAGGGCGGCCTCAAGTCTGCAGTCTGAGAACTCACAGGCTCGGTGTTTCCTAGGATGCTGGCCTGGTACAAGCAGCAGTTCTGTCTCTAAGAACAAGTGTTACAAGGGTAGAACAAAGGGGGGTGCAAAAGGCCCTGCCTCTGCGCTGAAAGCTGCATCAGCTGGCACGGCGGTCCAGCCGGTGTCAGGTGCTACTGCATCCTATGCGTTTCAGCAGAGCAAGGATTCCTGTCACTAACATTAGCCACCACACACACGTCAGTGTTTATAGATGTCCTGGTAATTTTCCTAAATATGTAACCAAACTAATCCCTTACGAAGTCGATGCAGGAGTGGCAATAGGTTTACACAGGAATCATAATTTATGTCATGCTGTTTTACTGAAGAGAAATTTAACTTCTGTTTAATAGCTTCAGTAAGCCACTGCATGCTTCCTAATTTTATAAACCACAGGATTATAGAGTAAATAAATTAAAACATACTCTTATCTGGAAAGCCAAAATCTTGTCTGTTTGATATACATGCTTTCTTAAAATATGTTCTTCCAGATAAATTTTTAGACTAATATGTTAGGAAAATTTTACCATTTTTCTGTTTTCCTTTTTATGCTTCAATTCTGAAATGCATAATGTATCAGCTAGCGATTTATTGAATAATTAATGGAAAACTCCTAAACAGAGATAAAATTATAGCTGTAATTTTTAAAGTTAATGACTAATTTTTGAGATGATATGTGTCCTTTATAAAACTTTCAAGTTCAGAAAAGTTCATTGAAAGCCAAATGTTACCTAGTCCAAACTCCATTTATCACAAGGAATTAGCCACTTCTAGCTCTAAATAGACACTATTGTAAACAGAGTTAAGGGCTGGCCTGATAGCTCAGCAGACTAAAGCACCTGCTTAGATAGAGCATAGCGGGTGGGGTTTGTTTCGTGGCATGCCATGCTGGCCCTGCCTGATGGGGTGCACCGAGACTGCGACTAAGACTGGTCATGGTATGGTTAGGCGTGGTGGTGCATGCATGTAATCCCAGCACTTGGAGGTTGAAAACAGGAGAATCACTGAGTCTGATCTGTGTAGTGAGACCCTGTAGACCCTGTCCCAAATACAGAAAAAAATAAAAAATAGACAGAGTTAATGTTTACTAACTTATGAAGACAGATAGGTTTATCACAGACATGTATATGCATAAACCTTAGATTTTAGAAAAAAATGAATAAAATTATGTATGATATTCAACATTTAAATGTTACACAAGGAATAATAGTATTCCTTGAATACTATTAAAGAAAACACCGGAGCTGGGGATAGCCCAGCAATCCAGGCACCTGCCTGGCAAGCACGTGGACATGGGTTTGCTACCCTACAATGCATGTGGTGCCAGCCGCAGAACCTCAGGTGCACTAAGCTGGCCAACCAAGGCCGGGTTGGTGGTGCACACCCATGATCCCAGCTCTGGGGAGGCTGAGAAAAGAGGATCACTGGGAATCTGTACTGCCTAGTGAGATCCTGTATCAAAAGAATAAAAATAAAAAATCTAGCAGAAAATATTGGAACAAAACTGGAAGAATTCTTGAAATTTAGATAAATGTTTCTTAAATAAAAAAAGAGTATTTTCTTTCCTGTAAGGCCACTACATGGTTAATAAAAATATATTGACAAACACTAGAAAATTGGATGTCATTCTCCATTTCAGTGCCGAGTCCGCTCTGGAAGTCTTCTGCACGAGGCACAGAATCAGGTCGCCGATACTTCATCCAACACTGCTTCTCTCATTCCCAGTCATTGCCATTCATATGTTTCTATTGTCACGGTGAAAACACTCCTGTCGTGTGACTGCAGTTTCTAACGTTGTGCTTTATTCTCCATTACATGGAGGGAGCTGATGTCGCCAACTCTCTCCTGAGAGGCTTTTTAGGTGCTGGGCTATGGAGGCCAAAGCCCCCTGGGGCCATGCTTGGGCGCCGGGAGCTCCAGGCTTCTGCATGCGCAGGCCTCTTCGTCAGAATGACTCCCTGCCAATACTTCTGACAGGAAGCAAATTTGACTCACACCTTTCTCCTCAGAATGATGTAGAAATTGCTTCTCTGGCTTCTGAAATTCTGGAGAAGTTGGAAGGCAACCTTTGTTCCCTGATACATTCTGCTGGCTTTTCTTTTCCTTAAATGTTCAGACGATTCAGTCTTTCTTCTTGGAGTTCAGGAAGTAGTACTAAAATATCTCGTGGTATTCAGACTTCTATATCAAATTTGCCTAGAGCATAATATAACCTTCAATTTAAAGGTTCAAATTCTTTCTTTTTCATGTCTCTTACTGATTTGTTTTCTCTGCTTTCTTTGCTCAAAAACACCATTTGTGTGCACACTGGGTGTCTCCTCGCTTTCTTCCATGGATTTTACCACCATTGTCCCTTGTTCATATACATTTTATCGCCTTTTCAACTTTGCCATCTATGGTTATACTTTTTCTGCCAAGTTTATTTGATTTGTTTCTTCTTATGTAGCTTTTATTTTGTTACTTATTTACCCTTCTAACATTCCCCGGAACCTTGAGCTCCACTTTCCTTTCTGTAACTCCTGCATTTGTTTGTTTTTTTCTTTTTCATCAGCAGGCCTTCACAGCGTTTGCTGTCGCAGTCACCCTGCGGCATGGGCACCAGTGACCACCGGCCCTGCCCCTCTCGCCTTGGCTTCACTGCCCTCTGTGCTGATGCTCTTACTGAGCTGCGTTTCCAGTAGCGCGGTTACTAGCTTCTGCATGTGCGTGCACAGTCTTGCAGCACTGGCTTCCCCTCCTCACGCTGCCCACGGTCCTTGGGCTCTTGAGCACTTCCAGTTTGCTGGAGCTGTGTCCTTGTCCCCTACCAGTCACCCTTTGTTGCTGCCTTTTGTGCTTTGCCTTCCTCAGATGAGACACCACGTGGTACTCCAGCCTACTCGTCCGACCATTTCACTCCACATTGTACTTTCCTTTCATCTCCCTTTAGCGCTCTGCGTTGTTTTCTGTGAACATTTTCTCCTCTCTGACTCTTTTATGGGACACATATTTCTTACAATAGATGCTGTTAGTAGCTCTCTTTGGGGACAGGCGCCTTGGAGTTTTCTCAGTATGTGAAAGAGAACGCGACCACCTCTTTGCCCGGATTCACCCCTGGCCACTTTCTAGCCGTTACTCTTCCTTTGCTTGTCCTGGAAATCGGGAGGGAATCCATGGGTCATGACAGAGTGGGGTGGTGGCTGCGAACGAACGCGCAGGGCAGTTAGCGCCCCACTGCCAGCTTTGGATTTAAGCACCTTCCTTGCAAAGCGTAGGTCCTCTTATCATTAAGAAGTACTCCCTTAGGCCGTTTCATCCAAGGGTGCTGCACGGATCTCCGGGAGTTCTGCCTTCACCCCTTCTCTTACCGGGCCTCTGCCTAGCGGCTACGTGCTGGAGAATGGCGCAGGTGGGCGGCAGAAAGTCCTGCGGAGAGAGGCTGCTCCTCTCTGTGGTCCTGGAGTCCAGCGGAGTCTCTGCAGGACTCCTCGCTATTCTGTGCTGCACGTGGAGCCAAGCCCCGGCTCCTGCAAGATGCCCCAGCTACGGCGCTCCGCGGAAGAAAGGCGCATGCGTTGCATTTTCTTAGCGAGCTTGACCAAGTAGAGATTTCGATATTTAATACAGGGACTCAACAATCTGTATCGCCGAGGTTTGCCGCTGTTCTCCTGCTTCCCCTGAGATAGCCTAGTTTTCCTCCCTTTGTCTTCTTTGAAGTGATGAGAAGGCCAAGCTAGGGATGAAGAGGGCATGCAAGCTTGTTCCCAGGGAGCAGGCGGACTGAGGGGCTCAAGCAGGCGGGCATCAAGAGCTGGAGGGAGAGAAGCGGGCGAGGAGGCGACGGGAGAGGGGCTGGAGGTCCGTGCTGCCAACCAGCCGCACGCGGAGCGTCGACCTGCCCTGCAAGCGCCGCGATGGAGAACGAAACGAACCAAGGGATAAGTTGTACTGTGGCTCTCAGCCTTCCCATCAGTTAAAGATTCCCACTTAAAAAAGTAGTGATGTTCTGTGGAGTATGAGGGCATGCGCACAAGAAAGATGGAGGTGCTACAGGGTCTGCAAGCGGAGTCTGAGTCAGCTACGTGGAGCGCACCCACCAACGCCTTCCTAGGTAGAAAGACTGCGCCCTCTTGGAAATCAGAAAGAAAACGAAAGAGCCATGCTCTGCAATCTCACGAAACTCACAGACTGGAGAATCATTGCACAATGCAGTGAGTGTTACAATAACCGAATGAGCAATAAAGTACGAAAACATGTAATAGTACTCTGTAATTTTCGAAGTGTTCTTGGCTCCATAGGTCCACTTAACTATTATTGAGAGAGCTGACTATATTACATCTAATGAAATTACTGAAATTATCAGCTTCCAACAAAGAAACATAGCTGAAAGAGTCGAGATTCACTCCAAGCAATACAGAGACAAAGGGATCAACTGTTTTGGGTTGGAGTCTAGGACTTGCTTTTATGTTGCTCGCGAAGGAGGAACCAAGTTGATCATGTAGAACAAAAGGAAATCCACTCCGTAAGCCGCTGTTCGGCTGCCGTGCCGCACCCACAGCCCACCTTCTGCACACCTGCCGGGGGGGTGGGGGGCACGAACGGGGACCCACACCCCACCTAGTGGTTGTACTGTCTTCTAGTGCTTGCTGCAATCCACCTTCCCAGAGTAACAGAGTTTCCGCTGGATCTACCCAGGACACCGCAATAGTAATATTTGGATAGAGATATAGCTGGAAATAGTTCTTTTTTATGACTATTACTCTGTTAATCAAGAGTTAGCTACATTGGGTATTACAAAAGTACCTATGCTTATACTGAATATATAAAACACATGCATTTAAGCTTAAAATGCAGAAATATTTTCCAACTGTTTTCTGTAGGCCCAGGCCTGTCTTCTTAGGGATGGTTTCCTCGCCAGAAATACAGTTTACACTATCTACATCCATCTCCTAAGTGGAATGAGAGGGCCAGGCACACAAAGCGAGCTGCAGAAAACATCTGCTTATGCAAGGGACCTCTGCTCTTTTAGTATTCTCCCATTTCTTTTCTTAAAAGAGAATTAAAAATGGGTTAAAAATATTAGAACTGTTACAGAATTTCACTAATCAAAATAATAGGAATTCAACAATGGTTGTGATGTTTGATTTCCAATTTTTTTTTTTAACCCAGCTTTTTTTGGTCAACTCCCTAATATTCAATTTAGGGCACAGATATACAAAATTGTGTTTGTGTTGGCCACACCTAGCTTATTTCACAACACTCGATGAAATTAGACAACAAAAACCAGGACATCAGTTATGATGTGTTGGAGTATAACTGAACCTTGAGTAGCTTTCTGGTCACCTGGTAAGAGCAGAAATAGATGCAACTACTGTATAGCACCACGCCAACTAAGACCATGCGCGCTAAAGCCAGACTGCGTGGCATGAGGCCAAATCCCAGCCCTACTTGTGCTAGCCATGCACAAGTCACTTCACGTCTCCCTGTCCCTTTTTCTTCATTTGCACATTACAGTGTTACCTGTGTTGCAGTCTTGTGAATACTACAAGAGTCTATAGCATCTACCCACGATGGTTCTGTTTTGAAAGGATAGATTCCTTTAATGTTCACATTTTAGGATGCCAGGGAGATAGCTCAGTGGAATAAATGCTTGCCTGGCAAGTGCAAGGTCCCGAGTTTGATCCCTGGTACCACAAAAAGAAAATTCACATTTAAAAAATTCTTAGATCTTTTCTAATTTGGTTCTAATAAGAACTTTATAGCATATTTACTTAAGTCCACTTTATAAACAAGAAAAATGGAATAAGTTAAATGTTAGTTAACATCCTCCAGGGGGTCAGGAGCTTTCTTCCAGGTTGCATATGAACCAGTGCCAGACCTTGAGCTGGAAGTCAGAAGTCCTGTCTAGGCGGGGCATATGTGATACATTTTTCTCACTTCAAACAGCCCTAAAATAATTTCTGCTAATCCTTTACCTGTAGGATCACCATCTCAATTGTTTGTGCCATTCGACTTCCCATGTCATTTTCTGGATTTCCTAGAAGTCTGTGAAGGCTTCTGTCCTCTCCCAGTCATGCCTAATTTTCTCCATTGCTGTGTCTCTGTCATAAAAACCTCCAAGCAAGAGACCAAAAGCAGTTGAGGAAACGAGAGCAACCGTTGTGTAACTTGCTTTAAACGCCTCACTTTTGTGCATCTCACAGCATAATCGTGTGATGCTAACACTACCGCTCTACTCACCTGTCAAGATGCCCATGGCTGTAGATTCTACCGGAGCCACCTTCTCACATAATTAAGTCCAAAATTGCCTGGCAATTTAAAATGCTACCAACAGTGATGCATACTTACAGTATTTTTCATAATAGAATATTAATAAAATTAAATGGCTGGGCCACCTCAATGTAAGCCAGCCAAGTGGTATGTAGGTGTGGAACTCAAGCACACAGCCTGTTGTTTAAATGTAGTGTTCAGAGCACCAGGGTGTCCTTATATTTGTAATCATTCTCAGTAATGTGTCCTAATATGCTCTTAATATGTTTTCTCTTGAAGGAATGGTAACAAGGGTATTATAACATTTCAATTATAAGGCTATAAGAAGCTCATTTTTAGCTTTATTTACAGGATCCAATAATTTTTCCTCTCTATGAGTTGTTTAAAAACCTACATTCATAGAATTCAAGCACTGGAACAAATACTTATTAAAATGTTGGTATGTTTTACCCACTCCGGAGAGTAAGAGCTTATTTAAGGATACTCCCTTCTGCAAGCTTAGAATGAAATGGAAAACTCAGATGGAGCCCAAAGCTGTTTTACAGGAAAAACAGGGTAAGCACTAAACTGAGTTTAAGCATGACAGAAACACAGGAGAGATCGCTCCAGTGCAGCTGATAGCCTGAGCTCCAGGGACAAGCCATTGGCTGGTTTCCTTAATGGCAGGATTAGAACACAGGTTCTTCAAGTGAAAAGAAGAGAGGGACCAGTGACTAGGAGCATGCTGGGGAGGCTGCCCCTGGGGACCCTGGAGAAGGTGGGTCAAGGCTCCAGTCAAGCTGAGCTTGAAGGCAGAAAACCCTGGCTGGTCACAGAAGGGTAGCAGCTTTGCTAGTGGCCATGAGACAAACACTAAAGCTTCTTCTTCATCCACTTTGGTGCTGACAAGATTATGTGAACTTTGCGAATATTTCTTCAGCAACTGGAAGCAAAATGTGATGCAAGAGGAAGGTCAAACTGCTGTGATAATCCAGCTGCAGGAGTGAGAGCGTGCAGCTGGTCGACCCAGCGCAGGCGGGGGAAGCAGCCTAAGGAAGAGGCTTGTAGCGCTCAGAGCATGGCATGCTTCAGACCCGCCGAACACAGTCGGAAGCTTAAAAATGAATGTGAGGTCAGTGGGGAAGTGGGGGGCCCATGCATACCCAGTAAGTAAGTCACACAAATACTCTTGGAAAGAAACTTGGTACTATATTATTAAGCCCAAATGAAATGTTCATATGCTTTACCTTTTAAAAATCTAATTTGAAAACTATTATATAAAAATTATTTGTGATAGAAAAGCTAATAGAAATAGCATAGATATCTAAAAAAAGATAAAATTACAATAAAAATTTTGATGGGCATGAAATCTATGTAGCTATATGGGAAAATGTGTAAGAACTAAATAAAATTGTACTTATGATTACAATAAAATTTAAAATATATTCTATAAAGAATGTACATATAAAATGAAAACAAAATGTAAAAGAGTCCTCTTAAGAGTTCTATAATTGCTAAAATATATATGATAAATAATTTAAATGAGTACATTGCTCAGTTAAGACAATAGCAGTCCAAATAAAAGAAACCTAAAAGTAAATACGGTAGAAATAAACAAGTGTGTGTTACTGGATGTTGGAAGAAATAAATGAGACAAAGGAGGCAGCCTTAAATGGTGAGGTCTTCATATAATGATTGAAGAATTTAAATAATTAAAATGTTTTTTAGCATTTAAAGTAAACATCATCAGTCACAGCTGCTGAGTTAAGGGACCAAAAAGTCCTACCTAGATGCTTAGGGTCATGACCTGTAT
>PVKN010007316.1:0-26877 GCA_004027915.1 Capromys pilorides
AAGCTGGAGAAATGGCTTAGTGCAAAGGCCATGGATTCAATCTCTAGTATCATAAACAAAAAAACTGTTTTGCTCCTGTGTCCCTACCTCCTTCCACATATACTTTCTTATCTCTTCCCCGTTAACACCAATCTTTCTCTGCACTTGGGGGATGTCAACTTCTGACTAAAAAGAAAACAACCAGAAACAAAAAAGCACAGCTCACCACAGATCACAAACATCTTTTTTACCCAGTGGTCCTCCAAAATGCAGACAACCCACTATTAGGTATCTGGAGATCAGAACACAACTAGTTGTTTTGCAAAACAGGGCAAGTCAATTCTCTCTTGCCAGGTATGGTGGTATACAACTGGAATCCCAGCACCATGGGAGGATGAGGCAAGAGTATGTCCACAAGTTTGAGGCCAGGCTGGACTACATAATGAGTTCAAGGCCAGTCTGAAGCTCACAGTGAGATCATGTCTCAGACAAAGGGCTGGGAATACAGCTCAAGGTTAAGGCCCCACAAATGAAAAATTTGTTCTTCTGACTTTTACTGCTTCCAATATACAAGCTAAGAAATTGATTTGTTCAGTGTAACACAGCAAGTTGCAGAGCAGAGAGCAAGGTTCTCAGTTCACAGAAGTTACTTCCAACAAACCAGAACTTCTGTGGCCCCACATCTTTGTCTTTTTGAAAAAAAGACAGGGTTTCACAATGCAGTTTAGGCTGGCCTTGAACTCAACAGTGATCCTCTTGCCTCAGCCTTCTGAGTGCTAGAATTACAGGTGTGTGTCTCATTTACTGCTTAGGCTCAGAGAAACCTTAAAAACTAATCCAGAAACTTAAGGTCAGGGTCAGGATCAATATCTAGGGGGCGCCCAAACCCACTGCCTCAATTCTACACCTATTCTTCATTTTAGCGTTCAAGAGAGTCCCTGACCAACAAAGCCCTCCAGCCTCCTCACTCCACCAGTTTCCTCCCAAAGCCAACTTAAATGCTCTTTCCGTTCTCCAGCAATTCATTGACACTTTCCCACTGTTTGGAACCAAACCCTTCAACTTCTACTAGCCCCAAATACGACATACACTAAATCATGTCTTCCAGGAAGTCTGATGGACAAGACATCCCAGAAGACCCAACAGCGGTGCTACAGCCTAAAAAGCTGTACTATCACTGTCACGACCTAAGAAAAAAGCACAAGAAAGGGTCAAAGAAAACACGGAAGACTAGGAAGGCTGCCTCCAGCCTGGAGCCCCAGTCCTTCTCACCATCCAGAGCTCTGACTGTTAGAACAATTTCCTAATGTTTTTGGAAGAGTAATTCAAACAAAACATTTCAAGCTACTCCTACAGACGGGGCAGAGAACATCAGTAGGGTGTGCCCAGGATCCTACTACCAACCCCAAACTTTACCAGCGCTGCACCTCTACCCCCGACCCGAATTTGCACGTCTCCACGGCTCTGGAGCTCCCTGTGCCTTCCTTACATGTTGGTATCTAGTTACAGTAAGCACTATCGGTGCAAGTTTAGGCGTCCTACCATCACATAACCGGGGGGAAGCACTGGAGCGAAGGTGCACTGGGAGAGAAGCCCCGAGTTCTCTGGAATAGCCTAGAGAGATACCACTAGATCTCAATTAACGAAAGTTCTGGCAAGCTATCTGCTCGAGTTTATCTAACGCCCTGGAGTGAGAGGAATGTGAGAACCTGGCTGGGTTCTGCACCCAGCATACACTTACACACAGCCCCTACTACTAGTTTCTGGCCTAAGAAGCCAACCTCGCGCGAGCAGAACACGCAGTGCTCTCTAGTCAGCAACCAGGATCACCTGACTCAGCAGCACCCAGAGGGCCAGCTGTCCCGGAATCTGTCCCGGAATCCACACATAACCCCAAGAAACGGTATGACTATTATTCTTCCTTTCTGGCAGGCCTGCGACCGCCCAGGAAGCCGGCAGGACTGAGGTGAGACCAAAAGCCATAATGCATGCCTCACGGCCTGCACCAGCAGTCACCCGCGCTTCATACGCTTCCGCCCGAAACCAGACAGCCGCATTCGTGAACCAGGCGCAAAACTGATCTTCAACCGACCGTGATCCGGGTCAGCCGGCTCCCTGACTTTCATCTAGAATTTAGCTCAGCCAGAAAGACCCCAATCCCACACCCTCAACCCATCCGGTCCCCCCAGCCAAAGGATGCCGCAAGATTGTTCAAGACCAGACCTCCTACCTGCAGGTCGCCACCACACTGGGCTACCGGAAAGAGAGGGCAGGCGGGGGCGGGGCACGTCACTTCCTGTCCCGGAAGCGTACCTTTGAGGTCAAGGGGCGAGGCGTGTATTTGGAAGACGGCGCATTTATTATTCCCAAGAGATTAGGAATCACCCTCGGGAAAGCGTGCTTTAGAGAGAACAAAAAGAGCGAAGAGACTGGGTGTCGCTGTGAGCGAATTTACCTACGCGCTGGTATGACGCAGAGATACGGAATGAAGCGAGCCTTAGGAGATACGTTGGCCGCGGGTAGACGGACTTCCGCCATTCTGACCTCGGGCCTGGCAGCCTAGAAGAAGCGTCAGCGCTCCTTGTGGTGCGGAGGGGAAGAACAGCGGCAAAACCACTAGCGATCCAGTATTTGGCCTACTTCCTAGAACAAGGTGAGAATAAATTATTCAATACTTTTATCCCAGTCTCCGCTAAGCAACTTGCATATATTGTTTTATTTCACAGCATTATCATACAAGTACTGTTTAGTTTTCCCTTTTACAGATAAGAAATGTTAACCAAATGTAGCTGGAAATACTTGGAAGGACTAGCAGATTTTGGCAAATAGTAAATAAAATACACATACCTATGTGCACAGGCGTGCACATATATAAAGTATATATAAAGTATATATATGGCTGGGTGTGATGGTACATGTCTGTATAATCCCAGCGCTAGAGAGGCTGAGACAGGAATATCATGAGACGTTGGAGGCCTGCCTGGGCTACAGTAGTGAGTTCAAGGCCTACCAGCTCTACACAACAAAACCCTGCTTTAAAAAAAAATTATGTGTGTGTGTGTGTGTGTGTGTGTGTATGATTTTTTTTTCTCTCAGGGATTCGTTCTAAGGCAATATGACATCATTCAACTTCATGAGTTACAACCCCAAGCCTTTCAGTCTCTCCTTAACAAGCCATCTATCTTTAAAGTGACAGAACAATAAAACCCACACGTTCCATAGGTTCAGGCCCCAAGCCAGGCAGACTGGCCACAGCTTAATGGTAGATCTAGAAAACCTGCTGCAAAAGGAATCAATTTGGTAAGGGAAACCCTTTCATGAGCCTTGTCCCATACTTCAGTAAACCTGGGCACAGCACCACTGCATCTGGATAATGAGCTACTGTTTAAATTGTGTGTGTGTGTGTGTGTGTGTGTGTGTGTGTGTGTGTGTGTGGAGTGAGAGACAAGATCTTACTATGTAGTTCAGGATAGTCTTGAACTCACTGTGTGGCCCAGGCTGGCCGCAAGCTCACACCAGCCCTCCCACCTTAGTCTCCCAATATTGAAATTGCAGATGTGAGTCATCAAGCTGGCTGGACCCCTGTGTTTTCTTAGTCTAGGTTAAAGAGAAAATATGCTTGCCAGGACCCTACAATGCTTTTACTCTCTTCCCTTCTTTTTCTTCTTCTTTATCTTCTACTTCTCCTCCTCCTCTTCTTCCTCCTCTTCTTCTTCCTCTTCCTCCTCCTCCTCCTCCTTCTTCTTTTTGTCTTTTTTTTTTGTGTGTGTGTGTGTGTATGTGGAACCAGGAATCAAACTCAGGGCCTTGCACTTGCCAGGTAGGCACTTGTGCCCCTGAGCTATCTCCCCAGCCCCCTTTTTGTCTTTTTGAGGGAGAGTCTGGCTATGCAGTTCAGGCTGGCTGGGCTAGAACTCATTTTGTAGCCCAGGCTGGTCTTGAACTTGCAATGATCCTTATGCTTCAGCCTCTCAAGTGCCAGGATTGCAGAACTGTGTGACCACGCTCAGCTTCCTTGCATTCTTTTCTTCTTTCACCTCACAGTTACTGGACATTTCAGTCCATACTCAGCTGGCTCCAAGGCAGGGTGGCACAGGGCAGAGAGCATCCTTTCTTGGTGGCAGCAAAGAGCAAGAGAGCAAATGGGAGGAGTAACAGCCTATATATATATATATATATATATATATATATATATATATGTGTGTGTGTATAATATATATATTATATAATACCATGTATGTAGTACATATATGAAAATTTTTAATAAACTGGGTGTGGTGGCGTATGCCTGTAATCCCAGATGCTTAGAATGCTGAAAAAGGAGGATTCAAATTGGAGAAAAGACCCAGACATGGTGTCACATATCTGTAATCTCAGCACTCAGGAGCCTGAGGCAGGATTATTGGGCTGTATAGTGCATTCAAGTCCACTTGAACTGCATAGTGAGATCCTGTCTTAATAGCCTCTTGTCTCAAAATATAAAATAAAAAGAGCTGGAGGTATTGTTCCGTGATAGAGTGCTTGCCTAGCATGTAGGAAGCCCTGGGTTTAATCTCCAATACTTTCTTTCTTTTTTTTTCAGAACTGGGGATTGAATTTAGGCCCCTCTGCTTGCCAGGCAAGTGCTTATTCTATTGAGCTATCTCCACACCCCTTTTCTTTCTCTTTTTGAGACAGGGTCTTGCTGTGTAATTCAGACTGGCCTTGAGCTCACTTTGTAGCTCAGGCTAGTCTCGAACTCATGTTGATCCTCCTTCCTCAGCCTCCCAAGTGCTGAGATTACAGGCATGCACCACCATGCCCGACTTCCAATACTTTTTTTTAAGTAAATAATAAATTTTGATAAATAACTCTTGTGGGCTGGTGAGATGGCTTAGCGGTCTCAAGCGCGTGCATCCGGAAGTTTAGACCACCACTCAGGGACCGCGGCTCGATCCCAGGCCCCACGTGCTATGCAGCCCCCCATCCCCCAGGGAAGGCTGAGCCGGCCAAAACACAAACAAATATATAATGTGATTGAAGAAAATAAAATAAACTTTAAAATAAATAAATAAATAAATAAATAACTCTTGTATCCTAGAATTTTTGTAGTCGTTGTTGCTATGAAAGTACCCTGATATGCTGGACATGGTGGCGCACGCCTGTAATCCCAGCACTTGGGAGGCTAAGGCTGGGGAATCAGTGTAAGTTCAAGACCAGCCTGGGTTACAAAGTGAGCTCAAGGTCAGCCTGAACTGCATAGTGAGACCCTGTCTCAAAAAGGCAAAAAAAAAAAAAAAAAAGTATCCTGATAAATAGTTCAGGCTGACCTTGAACTCAAGGCATCCTCCTGCCTCAGCCCCCGTGTGCTTGCATTACAGGTGTGCACCACCATACTTGGCTTGTGTCCTACATTTATAAGTCTCTAACAGACATTAGCTTAATGAAATTTTTCTTTTAAAAAATGTATCAACTGAGCATGGTGGTACACACCTGCAATCCTAGAACCTGGGAACAAGGATCACTAATTCCAGCCCAGTCTGGATATGTGAGTGAGCTGTTGCTTCAAAACGGGGGTGGAGGGGCTGGGGAGATAGCTCCATGGCACAAGTGCCTGCCTGGCAAGTGCAAGGTCATGAGTTTGAACCCTGGTCCTGCAGATAAAAAAAGGGGGGTGGGGTGGGGTGGCAAGGTAGGTCAGTGAAATCCCAAATTCTTTTTATTTTATTTTATTTTTGCTTTTTGAGACAAGGTCTCATGTGTGATGGACTATCCTTGAACTCATTATGTAGTCCAAGCTGGACTTGAACTGCCACTGCCTCCTGAGTGCTGGGATTGCAGGTATGTATCACTACGCCTGGCCAGGGTCTTGCTAAATTGTGTGGGCAAGGCTATTTATGTGTCTCAACTTCTCATAGTGCTGGGATTATAGATATGCGCCACCATGCCTGGCTAAATAACTTTAGTTTTTATTTTATTTTGGTATCAGAATTCAATATCCTTACCAGGGAGACACTGTGCTGCTGAACTATATCTCTAGCTGATTCTTCATCATCGTCGTCGTCGTCGTCGTCGTCGTCGTCGTCGTCGTCGTCGTCGTCGTCGTCGTCGTCGTCTTCTTCTTCTTCTTCTTCTTCTTCTTCTTCTTCTTCTTCTTATTATTATTATTATTATTATTATTATTATTATTATTGTAGTACCGGGGATCAACCTCGTGTTTGCCAAGCAGGCGCTTATGCTGCTGAGCTGTCTCCCTGGCCCTATTACTTTAAATATAATATCGATTCACAAGGGAAGTGCAAATCAAGACTGCAATGAGATGCAATCTCACCCCAGTCAGGGTGGCTATCATTGTTATGGCTTGTGCATCCCAAAGCCTCATGCAGCCATAGGTGGCTTTTCAGACATGGTTGAACCTAGAGTGTGTTTGGGGTGTGTGATTACTAAATTACTAAATTAGCCCATTGATTGTTTTGGTACAGTTCTCGGTAGGATTAAGGCTGCCCTGCCCTGTGCGAGTGTTACCTGCTCTAATGGTATTTGTCCTGGATGGGATATAAGGGACAGAAAGAGGGTCATCATTTGCTTGCCATTGCTTCGCTGTTTTGCTGCGTTCTGCCGGCCATGAATGGTTTCTCATCTGCATTGTCTGTCTGCCATGCCACTCTGCACTGGAGTCAGCCAATTGTAGACTAAAATTTTATAAACTGTGGAATAAAATTCTCTCTCTCTCTCTCTCTCTCTCTCTCTCTCTCTCTCTGAGACAGGATCTCACTGTGCAGTTCAGGCTGGCTTTGAGCTCACTTTGTAGCCCAGAATGGTCTTCAACTCAAAACAGTCCCCCTGCCTCAGTCTCCTGAGTGTTGAGATTACAGGCATGCCCCACTGGTACCTTTCACCCTCTAACTTTGGGTGTGTTGGGTATTTTGTCTCAGCAATAAGAAAAGTAACTAAGGCAATCATCAAGAATACAAAAAGTGGAGCTGGGTGTGGTGGTGCACGCTGGTAATCCCAGTACTTGGGAGGCTAAGGCAGGAGGATTGGTGTGAGTTCGAAACCAGCCTGGGCTACAAGAAAAAAAAAAAAAGAATATAAAAAGTGGGCCAGCCAGATAGCTCAGCAGACTGAAGCACCTACTTAGGCAGAGTGCAGGGGCTGGGGTTTGATTCAAGCTGTGCTGGCCCCGCCCCCAGAGCATGCTGAAACATTCGGACTGGGTGTGGTAGCACCGGCCTGTAATCCCAGCTTTTGGGAGGCTGAAAACAGGTGCATCACCGTGAGTCTGACCTACATAGTGAGACCCTGTAGACCCTGTACTAAATACAAAAAAATAAAGAATAAAAAATAAAATACAAAAAGCCCCAGGCATGGTGGTACATACCTGTGATCCCAGCACATGAGAAGCTGAGGCAGGAGGATTGCTGTGAATTCAAAGCCAGCCTGGACTATATATAAGACCCTGTCTCAAAAAATAAAAATAAAAAATGCTGGGTATGGTAGCACACACTAGCTCTTGGGAAGTTGAGTCAGGAGGATTATCGTGAGTTTGAGAACATCCTAAATTATAGAGTGAGGCCCTATCTCAAAAACCAATTACAAAAAAAATGTTGGAGAGAAAGTTGAGGAAAAAGCCCTTCCACAGTGCTGGTGGGAGTATAAATTAGTATAATCACGATGAAAGTTCATCAAAAACTAAAAATAGAGCTACGGTTTGGTCCAGCTATACTACTGATTGGTTTATACCTGAAGCCATTAATGTCAGCATGCTACAGGGATGCAGGCATGTCATATTTATTATAGCACAGTTCACAGCAGCTAAGACTGGGAAGCAGCCTAGATGCCCATTAACAGATGAGTGAGTAAAGAAAATGTCACACACACACACACACACACACACACACACAAATTGTGCAGTATTATTCAGCCACGAAGAATGAAATTGTTATTTGCAAGAAAACGAGTGCATCTGGAGACCACCATGTTGAGTGAAATAAGGCAGACTCAGACAGAAAAATGTCATGCATTCTCACTGATATGTGGAAGCTACAAAAGATGAAGTGGGGAGAGGAGTATATGAGTAATTACAGGGACCAGCAAACCTAGCAAACTAAGCACATGCTTAGGCAAGCTCAGGGAGCAAAGTTTGATCCCTGACACCACATGCCGTGCCAGCCCCACCCCTGGGCTCACTGTGCTGGCCACAGAGACCAGGCGTGGTGGTGCACGCCTGTAATCCTAGTGCTAGGGAGGCTGAAACAGGAGGTTCACTATGAGTCAGAGCTGCATAGTGAGACCCTATACCAAATACACTTTTTTTTTTTTTTCAGAACTGGGGATTGAACTCAGGCTCTTGCGCTTGTCAGGCAAGTGCTTATTCTACTGAGCTATCTCCTTGGCCTCACAAATACATTAAAAAAAAAAAAAAAAAGAGTTATTACAGGAGGACTGGTAGGAGCAAAATACATGAACACATTGAGTCCCCCAAAATGTGAAATGGGGAACAGGGAAAGAGGGTGATGAGAGATGAAAATGATCAAAGTGTGTTATATGTATGTATAAATCTGCCAAAACAAAATCCATTAACTTTTTTTAAGTTGGTGAAAAATAAAGCTCAGATGAGTGTTGTGGTGCACACTTCTGATCCCAACACTGGGGAGGCTGAGGCAGGAGGTTCACCACCAGTTTGGTTTTTTTACTAATAAAAATTAAAAATTTTATGTATTTTTTCTTTTTTTAATTCATTTTAATGAGAAAATAAGATAAAATAGCAATGAAACAGTTTCAAAACAAGTTAGTAGGATAGTTATAATAATTAATGTCATGCATATTATCTTTATAGTAGTTATTCAGAAGACAAGATGCAGACCTAAGACATAGTAGCTGTATATGTATTGTAACTTGGGCTGGCGAAATGGCTCAGTGATCTAAAGTGCCTGCTTAGGCAAGCTAGGCAACTGCAGAGACCGAGGATCAATCCCTGGTACCACATGCTGTACCAGCCCCACCCCCAGGGCAGACTGAGCCGGCCATAATATTTAAAAAAAAGGACATATCTATCCTCTCTCTCTCTCTTTTTTTTTTTTGATCTTTTTGAGACAAGGTCTCACTATGCAGTTCAGGCTGGCCTTGAACTCACTTTTGTAGCCCAGGCTGGTCTCGAACTTGCACTAATCTTCCTGCCTCAGCCTCCCCAAGTGCTGGGATTACAGGCGTGAGCCACCACGCCCAGCTTATTCTAACTCTCTTGAGTATACATATACATATATGTATTTTTCTTTTTAAAGTTTCTAATACTAGGAGAAAACATCATACTATGTCTTATAAGTAGATTAAAAGTCAAAATACAGTATGAATCATAAAACAAAAAGTATAGTTAAGCAATATTCAGAAAATTAATTAAATATTTACTAACTAAAATTAAATTAAATATTTCAAAACAGTATTCAGAAATTCAAGTCAAAACATGAGTCCAACTTAGAGGGCAGAATGTTGTGAATCATATGTACGAATCTGTAATCAATTCAGAGTACTCACCTAGTATTTGCCTGGGATACATAGTGAGTTGAAGTCCAGCCTCAACTACATAGTGGGACTCTGTCTCAAAAACAGAACCAACCAACTGACAAAGGAAATAAAGAAAAAAAGAAATGAAGGATGGCAGGTTCAAGGCCAGCCTAAGCAATGCAGCCACATCTTGCCTCAAAATGGAAACAAACAAAAAAGGAGGATGCATATAACTAAGGTAGGTAGGCTGAGGGAGGATTGCCAAAAGTTTGAAGCCAATCTGGGCAACATACTGAGTTCTGGCCAGCCTGGACTAAACTACACAGCGAGACCTTGTCTGAAAACAAAACAAAACAAAACAAAATGATATTTGGAAAGAAAACTAGGACACAATTGGGACTGGAGGTGTGGCTCAGTAGCACTGTGCTTGTCTAGATGTGGGAGACTTTGAAGTCCATCTCCAATACTACAAAAAAAAAATAATACTCATTTGTTATGTTTATGGTGGCACATGCCTGTGGTTCCAGCCTCTTTGGAGGCTGAGGCAGGAGAATTGGTTAAGCCCTGGATTTGAGGCTGGTGCCTTGTTTTGTCACAAGGTGTGGTTTAGTCTGTGTGGTTCAGACTGGCCTTGAACTCAAGGTAACCCTCTTGCCTCAGCCTCCCAGTTAGGATCACAGCCGTGTACCACCATGCCTGGTCTTTATAAGGTTGCGACATGATCAGTACCTCGGGGGTGGAAACAGACAGGGTAGAGACTTGGAGGCAGGAGGGGGGGCAGAGTTAAAGAAGAGGTCAGGAGCTTGGGTGTGGTATGGGTAGGGCAGAAGCCCGGGCAGCATCTGCAGGAGTCGGCACAGGCAGGTGCACAGTGGGTGACAGTGCCCAAAGGCATTGGGGGCCTAGCATTGCCTTCAGCAGTGGGGCAATGAAGGGGTGGGGGGACAAGCTGCCCGTGTGGGGCACAGTTCAGGACCCCTTTTACTCTGAGGAAGCACTGTATGCTTTGGGCTGAGGACACTCAGAATCTGACTCCCGTTCTCATCTTCCCTGTGGCTCAGTACAAGAGACTCAGCAGGGTGGAGGCGAGGGGCAGACTGGAAATCTGGAAATAGTAATCACTGAGTGGAGGCTGTGGCAATAAACTTAGGGAGAAACCCAGGTGTGGTGGCACGTGCCTGTCACCCTAGCACTGGAGAGGTTGAGACAAGAGGATCCCTATGAGTGCAAGCCCTGCCTAGATTACATAGCATATAGTGAGATCTTTTCTTAATAAAAACAAAATGCAAAAAGAGATCAACCCAACCTTCCTATAGAGTAGGGGAGCGCATGGAAGAAGAGGGTTGACAGAGGATGCAGTTGCCAGCCATGGGGGTTGGGGTGGCTAAGGCAGAGCAGGCTTCTAGAGAAATCAGGTGTTTGGCCTCAGGCCTACGTTGGGTGTTCATTACACGTTGTGATGCCGAAGTTTGTCAATTTGAGTGGGCTAGGAGCCTCCTGGGAAGGTGGGTGGACCATGGGGCACTGTTCCCACCACTGGAATAATCTCCCTGAATGTGCTGACAGAAGCTGGGGCTCAGGTGTGGTGGTCACTGGGGCATGCCTTGGGGTCATATCTCTTCTGTGAGTTCTTTTGTCAGGATCTGCTTCCCAGCCACAGTGAACCAAGCTGCTTTGCTGTACCACACCCTTCCCCCTCATGTTTCTGCCTTGGAACCAGAAACCATGGACTGAGACCCTGGAATCCATGAGCCAAACACTCCCTTTATGTCAAGGTTGTTGGTCATTTTTCCCAACAATGGAAAAGCTTACCAGTGGATCCTAGGGAACACATCCAGGGGGCTCTTGGGAACAGATGAACCTGGAATGGAGGGGTGGATCTGTGCTGGGGTGTAAACTGGGGAGTCCTTGGCATATAGACTCCCAAGCAGTCATGAAAATGTGACCAACCAAGGCCTAGGAGTAAACAGAGACCCTCTAAGGACTGGCAAGCAGGGACAGGCCTCGGAGGTAGCTTGGTGGTCAGGCACCTCCTTTCCACAGGCCAGGCCTGGGCCCAGCACTGGATGCAGCTGGCTTTGAACTCGTCGCAATGCTCCTGGGCTCTCTAGGGTGCTGGGATCATGCGTGTGCACCACCACACCTGGCTGAACATATAAAATGTTTTTGAAGAAGTTTCAACAGGAGGGGTTGAAAGCTAAGTGGAATAAGTGCGTGCCTGGGAAGTGCAAGGTCCTGAGTCCAATCCCTGGTACTGCAAAAAAAAAAAAAAAAAAAAAGTTTCAACAGGAAAGTTGGTGGCAGTCAGCTCAACAACAAGGGTAGGGGAGAAGCTAGAGATTGGAGGTAAGATGAGGCTTGGCACAGAGCTGCGTCCTGATTGGACTAAGGGTGCCCTTGGGAGCAGGGCTACGCTGCCTTCAGTTGCATGCTCGCAGGCATATGTTGGGAGCTTGTCAAGAGAGACAGTATGAGGACTGGTGAGATGGCTCAGCCGTCTAAAGCGCTTGCTTAGGCAGCCACGGGGTCCATGGTTCGATCCCTGGCACCATATGCTGTGCTAGCCCCACCCTCAGGGCAAGCTGAGCCGGCCATTAAAAAAAAAAGAAGGACAGTATGAAAGGAACTGAGTACAAGGGAAAGGTGAATATGGCTGTGGCTGTGCATGAAACTACTGCTGGACAGCCCGAGCAGCAAGGGTGCACAGGGGGTGAGGGATAATGAGTGGCCAAGATGGCGGCTGGGGTATTGGAAGCGTCATCTTTGTGAACACTGAAATAGCCAAGAATTAAAACCCTGACAGAGAGGGCCAGCCAAATAGCTCAATGGATCAAAGCACCTTCAAACAGGTGCAGGGGCCAGGGGCTCTATCCCATCCATCCCAGAGCCTGCCGCGCTCCTCTTCCCCCACTGAGATGGCAATTGGGCAATTGAGACTGGGTGTGGTGGCACACCTGTAATCCCAGCTCTTGGGAGGCTGTAAGAATCACTATGAGTCTGATCTAGTAGTGAGACCCTGAACATCCTTCCCTAAAATACAAAAACAAGAAACAAACAAACAAACAAAATCCCAAAACCCTAAGAGATTTCGGTGAGCAGGAGTCCAGGGCAGAGCCTTCAGAGAGGCTAGGGTGTGACCCAGGGGTTGGGAAATATCACCTTATTTATTTATGTGTTTGTTTGTTTGTTTATTATCTATCCTTTTGAGACAGGGTCTTGTTATGCAGTTCAGGCTGGCCTTGACCTCACTTTGTAGCCCAGACTGGTCTTGAACTTGCAACAAGCCTACCTCAGCCTCCCAAATGCTGGGATTACAGGGATGTGTTACCCTATTCTTGTTTGGGGACCTGCAAAGCAGGGCCATCACAGGAGGAGGGGGAGAGCACCTGAGTAGTAACGGGGAATATGTCCTAGAGTTCCTAGAGTTTGTGGGAGCAGTGTGAGGGGCGGGCCCCACAGGCCCCACACTGGCAGCGGGAGGGAGGCCCTGGGTGGGCGGCTGATCAGAGCGGGACCAGATCAGCGCCTGAACACAGGTTCCCAATGACCACAGCGTCTAATATAATTAGAGGCCCCAAGCCAGGCCCTGTCCCCAGTGAGCAGCACCCTTGCTCAGCAACGACAGAACGCAGATAGCAGCAGAGTGCAGCGCCGGAACCAACGAAGCTGACTGCGGAGCCCCGGTGCTCTTCACCTCAGATCCGAGGAGCAGAGCGTGGGGACCCAGCGCCCACAGAGCCCCCGACCGCCCTCAGCACCAGTTCCCGCTGCACTTCCCGCAGGCTCTTTGTGTCCCTTGGAAGGTAGTTTTACAAAAGGAAGAGGGAAAGTTGCGGAGGGGAGCTGCGGGCCCAGAGGGTTAGCGGGTTCAACGTGACCCAGCCAGGACACCAGCGGCGCCAATTGTGGACTGTTTCGGAGCCAGGCATGGGTCTGCGAGTTTGACTGCAGACCTCGCGCTGGGCAGGGGTGGGCGTCAAGCAAGGCGCACAGCCTTCAGAGTCTGGGGGAGGCTTGCGAAGCAGCGCTTTGCCTGCTCTCCGGAGCTCTGCGCTGGGAGGAGGCGGTCACGCGGGGGTGCTGGGGGCAGGGAAGGGAGTTGACTCCGACCCTGATCGCGCTAGGCTGCGTCTGGGCCGGGCTCTTCCGGTGCCTCTCGGGCCCGCGGGCCCAGCTCTACTCCGGCGGAAAGCCGGCGTGGGGTCCGTGGCTGCAGCCCCACGTGCGAGCGGAGTGCCGGGCGCAGGATGCCGCTGGCGCAGGACGGTCGCTAGATGGCGCGAGCGCCCGCGATGCGGAGGAAAGACCCACCCTGCTGGGGCTGGGGCTGGGGCTGGGGCTGGGGCTGGGGCTGGCGGGTGGCCCGGAGGGTGCTTTGTGGTTCCGCTGGTGCTTGCTGTACACGTATGTGTCTTCAGTCAGGACCTCCTCCTGGGCAGGGCTACACTGTGAGCAGGGCCTTGGTGTGCACTCCCTTTGTGCTTCAGCACATCCCCAACTCGTATTACTTTATGGGTGTGTGGGGCGAGGGGCGGTGAGAAATATTTTCTCATGGTGTTCGTAGGCAGGGCCTTGCTGTGTAGCCGAGGCTGGCTCTGAATTGGAAGTGATCCTTCTGCCTCAGCAACCTGAGTGCTGGGATTACAGGCATATCCCAGCCCTGCTTGGCTTCTTGCTCATCTGCACCAAATAAAAGCCAGGCTAAGCTTTTAAAGATGATACCAATGAGGGAAGAATACCCTGTAATCTCAGCACTTTGGAGTCTGAGGCAAGATGGGTGCTAGGACTTTGAGGCCAGCCTAGGCTATAGTGAGCTCAAGGCCAGTCAGAACTACAGTGTGAGACCCAGTCTCAATTCCCCATCGGAAATGAAAGAAGAAAAAAGATGAGCAAGAGCAGAAATAGGGAGGGGAAGTTTATGTAAGTGAGAGATGATACTGGCTTGGGCCAAGAGGGTGCCTGTGTAGATGAAGAATAATAACCAGATTGGAAGCTATGTACAGTGGTACACACACGCTGGGAGGCTGGGGCAGGAGGATCACCTTGAGTTAAACGTCAGCCTGGATTACAGTATCGACACCCTATCTCAAAAAAAAAAAAAAAAATTGGAAATAAATTTGAGGGAGACTTTGTAAGTAGGTTGTATAGCATTTTCAGATGAATTTCACATGGTTGAGGGTGATTCCAGATTCAGACCTTGAGCCATGGTAGGCAACGAAATTGTTTACCACACTGGGGCAGCCAGAGCAGCCGGGGCAGGTTGTGACTTGGGTGGAAGGTTGAAATCAAGCTCAGGCCCTGTAACTTTTTTTTTTGGTCTTTTTGAGACAGGGTCCCTCTCAGTTCAGGCTGGCCTTGCGCTCACTTTTATGGCTCAGGCTGGTCTCGAACTTACACTGATCCTCCTGCCTCAGTCTCTCAAGTGCTGGGGTTACAGGCGTGTGCCACCACACCCTGCCCACTGTGACTTTTTGAGTTAGTGTTACATCCTAGCAGAAAGATTGAACAAGCAGCTGGAGCTCACTGGAAATATTAGGGCTGCTGATGTCACTCCAGGATCCTCAAGATTATATTTAATGCCACGGGATTAGATGAGATGGCTTCCACTCCCCCACTCCCCCATGGAGGCAGGGAGGCCCTTCACTGCAGCTATGCAGGACAGGCTGGGTGACAGCAGCCCAGGATGCTGGAGAGAAGAGGCCTCTTTGAGGGTTGGAGGTTGGAGTAGACCCTGACCTGGACCAGGGTGACCCTGGGGCCATGAAGAAGAGCCAGATGTGCAGATTCTTTGTCTGGTTAGAGCCCCTTTTCCCAGAGACCCCCTTCCCCTGCCATCTGGCAAGACCCAGAGACTCACAGACCCTGGAGCGGGTATAGGTGGGGCAGCCTGAGGGACAGGGCTGTAATTTCAGCTGGGGGCTGGGATCCTGAGCCTCAGCCGCCTGGTATGGATTTCTCTTTCTGCAACCTTCCCCAAGTTGCTCTGCCCCAATGGCAGTGACCCCCACAATGCTCCAGAGGGAGGGCCAAGCTTGGGAGGAGCCACCTGCTGCTCCCACCTGGAAAGTCACTGGGGGAGGGGGGACATGCCTAGGGGCCAGGGTAATTGGAGGGGCTGGCAGGCTTAATTGGTGATTGTGAAGCCCAGGAAACTGCATCTGCTGGCTCCCCAGTGTTTCATCTTCAAACCTCTCCACTAGCTTGGATGAAAGGGTCAGGGAGGGACCAGGTATTAACGGTAATAATTAGTTTCACTAATAAAGTGAAGAAACAGGATCATCACCAAGCTCAAGTGCCCTCCCCTCCTTTGCCTGCTTCCTCTCTTCTCCTTCTTGTTGGCCTCCCTCCCCCTCCCCCCAGCTCCTTTCTTTTTCTCTAGACCTTGCTGGTTCTTCTTTCTTCTTCTGAGGTCTTGGTACCTGCCGGCCTCTCTTGGTCTCCCCCACTGTCTGAATGGGGCCTCTTGGGAGCCAGGACTGGAGAACACCCCTGAACTAGTCTGCCTTGCAGGGGTGGGGAGGGTGTGTGTTGCTATCGTGTCTGAGCCCATTCATTCATTGCCTCACTGTTTCAAAGTTACAGAACATGCACTGTGCATCAAGTGGCAGATGCTGAACAGGACGGGCAGGGCCCATTCCCCAGAGGTGATATTCTAGGAGGGATGGTGGAATTAAACCTCAAACCAACAGTTACATAAGGTCGCAGAGCCTTGAAAAATGGAAAAGCTGGGAAGCTTCCAGATAAGAAGAATAGCCCTTGCCAAAGTCCTAAGGTGGAGCCAGGCTTAGCACAGATGTTGATGGGGAAGGAGGGTGGAAAGGTGGGGTAGCTGAAGGCTAAGGGGAGTGGGAGTGGATGGGGCAGAGCTGGGCCCTGAGGACCCACTGCATTGCACAGGTACCATGCTCTTACAGTCCTGAAGTTCTTGTTCATTTTAAAAACTTATTTATTTATTTATTTATTTATTTATTTATTTATTGTGGCATTGGGAATCAAACATAGTGTGCTGTATCACTGAGCTACATCCTGGCCCTAATTTTTTGTATTGTGATTTTGAGATAACCTCATTAAGTTGCCCAGGATTGCTCAAATTTGTAGTCCTCTTCACTCAGCCTCTAAGGTAGCTGGCCTTGTAGGCACATACCAATGAAACCATCCTGAAACTCTTAATTTATTTATTTGTTTAGGTTTTTTTTTTTTTTTTTTTTTTTTTTTGAGATAGGGTTTTACTACATAGTTCAGGCTGCCTTGAGCTCACTTTGTAGCCCAGGCTGGGCTCAAACTCATGGTAATCCTCCTGCCCCTCAAGTACTGGGTTTGCAGGGGTGCATTACCATACTGGTCGCAAAAATTCTTACTTTTTGAACAAAAGACCCTGCATTTCCATTTTGCATTGTACCCCACAAATTACGTAGATGGCTTTGGTTGGGAGGTTGGCAAAAGAAGTGCATGTCTGTGTATAGAAATATGAAGGTGCCGCCAAATGGTATTTAGTGAATAAATGGAGACAGGAGAGAATGAGCGGTGGGTGAATAATCTGTGTGCAGCTCACTGACAAGGCTGCCTGGGCCCTGTTGGTGCTGCTGCTGCTTGTTCATCCACAGATGTAGCCCCACTGGTGGCCCCCCAAACTATAGCACTTGCTAAGTATCACCAGGACTGAAATAGCGCCATGAGGGGGCAGTGGGGCCATGCTTGCCTGGACTTGGCTTTGAGAACCAGGTTGTGGCCTCCAGCCCAAGAGGAAATAGCCCTGCCTTGCCTGAGTCCCAAGACTCTGCAAGTAGGCAGACAGGTGTGAGTTCAAGTGTGCCTGCTGCTCCGCAGATGTGACTAAGTGGACTTTGTGTGCGTGTGCATGCGTGTGTGTGCGTGCGTGCATGCGTGCGTGTGTGTGTGTGTGTGTGTGTGTGTGTATTTGTTTCTCTGGATGGCCAAGGAGACACAACAGTCACTGGTGACTCCTCAGTGCTGCTGTGCTGCCTGGGTCTCCACCCCATCCCTTTCATCTGGGTTAAGCTTCTCCAGATCTGCCTACCCAGAAATAAAAACACCCTCCAGTTCTCAGCAGAATAGAAAACCCAGCGAAGTGTGTCTGGGACACTCCCAGCTCAAGTTGGGTTGGTGGTTGGTAAGAGGGAGAGAGAGGGAGAGGGGGAAGGAGAAGGGAAGGAGGGAGGGAGGGGGGGGAGAGAGAGAGAGAGAGAGAGAGAGAGAGAGAGAGAGAGAGAGAGAGAGAGAGAGATCTAGATCTAGAAGCTAGGGAGTCTGGGTGGGAGGATAAGTTGAGGGAGGACAAAGAAGCTGAAGCCAAAATTCCCAGTGGCCTTGCTGCCTGCCTTGCTTTAGAGTAGGAAGTAACCTCCAATGAAAGGCCCACTTCATCTCCCTCCTCGAGCGCCTCAAGGCTGATTTGTGCAGCCTCCCAAACTCTGGGGAAGCCCTGAGCAGCCCCAGCCTGAGCAGCAGAGCCCAGCCCCAGGAGAGCTCTCCACAGAAGGGGAGGCAGCAGCCCTCAGTGCCATCCCAGAGGAGAAGGCACGCCTTGGGGGTCCAGCTAGTTGGGCCAAGTCTGACACTCCAGAGCTGCTTGCTTTTCCATGCTTCAGTTTCCTCATCTGCAACATAGGGACAACAGTCAAGCTTCTCATAGTGCAACCTGGAGAACTGAGTGCTCTTCAGTTTTTTGTTTTTCTTTGAGACACGGCCTTACTATGCAGTGCAGGCTGGCCTGGAACCTACCGTGTAGCCCAGGCTGACCTCAAATCCATGGCAGTCTTCCTACCTCAGCCTCCTTAGTGCTGGGATTATAGACATGCAACACCACTCTGGCTCTTAAATTTTTAACAAAACTGACACATGATGAATGCTTTAGAAAGGTTATTGTTAGGCCGGGCATGGTGGCGCATGCCTGTAATCCCAGCTCTTGAGAGGCTGAGGCAGGAGGATCGGTGCAAGTTCAAAACCAGCCTGGGCTACAAAAGTGAACTCAAGGCCAGCCTGAACTGCATAATGAAACTCTATCTCAAAATAAGTAAGTAAGTAAGTAAATAAATAATAATAAAGCGCCTGCTTAGGCAAGTTTAGGCAACCACAGGAACCACAGTTTTATCCCCAGCACCACATGCTGTGCGAGCCCCACCCCCAGGTCAGGCTGAGCCGGCTATAACATAAATAAATAAATAAATAAATAAATAAATAAATAAATAAATAAATAGGTTATTATTGCCATCTTACCTTTTTTCAGTGTTGTGTACCACCATTTTTTAAATTAGTGTACATTTGTAGTACAACCGTATTCTTTTTTAAAATGAAGCTGCCCAAGCCAGTGTGGTGGCCCACAGCTGTAGTCCCATTACTCAGGACACCAAGGCAGGAGAATCACTCCAAGTTTGAGTCTAGCCTGGGCTACATAGTGAAAGCGTGTCTCAACAAAACAAAACAAAACATTTTAATTTAAAAAAGTCAAGAAAAGGGCCCCCAGCAAGTTACTGCTGTGGCAGTCTGTCAGATCTCTAGTTCAAAGCCATTCCCTGTATTGTGCTGTTTTTTCCAGTATTCATTCATTCACTCATTCACTCATTTATTCAGTGAATAGTTACAGAGCTCATAGTGGCAAGGGTGGCAAGTGGAGCCTGCTAGGCTGCTGAAGGGGCACCAGAGCATCGGAGTGAGCGCTAGCATTATTCATCGAGCCTGCCATGTGTTCAGCTTCTCCCGCTGCAGTAGGAGCCGTTAACAGCGTGGACTAGGAAGCCACAGGCACAGGGGCACAAGGGTTCCTGAGCAGCAGCCCAGAGTATTAGGAGTCCACATCCTGCTCTGTAAGCTCTGTGTTGTACAAATCTGGATTCTAAGTCCCCTTTCGTGATGGACCCCAACCCTCTCCCACCCTGCTTTGGCAGAGCCAGTTCCCTAGAGGCTGAACTCTGAGCTGCTTTCTGTCACCCTCTGCCTCAGGATCTTTGTCATTTCCTCCCTGGTTTTCCGGATGAAGCAGAACAACCTTGGGGCTTTCCTCAGAGGGGAAGCCCAGCCTGGAAGCAATGAATGGAAAATGTGGTTTCAATGCCTTCTGACCTTTGTCTGCCCAGCTGCAAAGCATCTGGGTGCCTGGAGCAGAGGCTTCGCTGGGCAGTGGGTGCTGGGCCAGTGTCTTGGGAGACCGAGACCCAGCCTCCTTTAAGCTCTGTAGACAGAATGGAGTCATAGCCCTTCTCAGGGCTGAGCTTCTCCACCCATGACTGGGGCGGTGGCCAGCTCCAGCCTTGGCTCTCCATGTAGCACTGTGGATATGAACTCTGCTGCTATGGTGGGCACTCGGGCTGCCTCTCCTTGTGGGTACTGATATGGGCCTGGGAGCCCCAGCTGTGTGGGGGTTTTGCAGTGCAGCACTCAGCCTGTCCTCCTGCCTCCCTGTGCCTGAGCTCCTGCCAGAATTGAGATCCGGGGCCAGGGAGCCTAGCATCAGCTTTTCATAGGATACTTCTGCTGGTGTGCACCCAAGGTCCTTCTACTGAAATTCAAACCCCAAAACCAGGTGTGGTGGTGCATGCCTATAATGCCAGCACTTGGGAGGCTGAGGCAGCAGGGTAACAAGTCAAGTCCCACCTGTGAACTTAGTGTCCCAAAACAGAAAATAAAGAGGGCTGGGATGTAGCTCAGAGTGAAGGCCCTGGGTTCACTTCAGTCCCAAGCAGCACCAGCACCAGCACCACCACCACAGTAAAAAACAAAAACAAAACCCCCCAACCACCCAGTTCGCGACATTTTATGATAGCAACACAAGTTCAGTAAGACATACCCCAAAGCCAAAAGGTGCACACTCCAGCACCTGAGTCTTCCTGCAGCCTCCTTTTTATTGTCATTTTCTTTTTTTTTTTTTTAAGTTTATTTTATTTTCTTAAACCTCATTTATTTCTTTGTGTTATGGCTGGCTCAGCCTTCCCTTGGGGAGTGGGGGCAGCGCAGCATGTGGTGCCTGGGATCGAGCTGTGGTCCCTGCGGTGGCCACTTCCAGACACACGCGCTTTAGACCGCTGAGCCATCTCACCAGCCCATTGTTGTCATTTTAGACAGGGTCTCCATATATAGTTCAGGGGAGTCCTTGAATCCACTATGTAGTCCAGGCTAGCCTCAAACCTACATCAATCCTCCTGCCTCAGCCTCCTGAGCACTGGGATTATAGGCATGTGCCACCATGTCTGGCTTCTGCAGCCTCCTTAACATCCTGTTATGCCAGCTTTGCTCTGTGAAAGGCCTGGATCCTGTCCCTTCAGAGTGGCCCCTGGTCTTCCAAGCCCCGTGTGGGCTCCTGACTCTGTCCTCCCTGGTCTTCAGGCTCCAGCCTGGAGCAAATGGTCTTACCCTTGCGGGAGTCCATCTGGGGTTTTATTTTTTTATTTATTTTATTTTTTTAAATTTTATTTATTTATTTATTTGTTTGCTTGTTGTGTTTGTTTGTTTCTTTTTTTATTTATTCATTTTGTGGCTGGCTCAGCCTGCCCTGGTGGTGGCGCTGGCGCAGCATGTGGTGCCGGGGATCGAACTGCAGTCCCCGCAGTTGCCTGAGCCCTACTAAGCAGGCGCTTTAGACCACTGAACCATCTTGCCGGCCCCATCTGGGGTTTTAACTCCCCAGCTCCATCTGCTCATTGGGCCCCCTCTCCTAAGTGTACCAAGACTGTGGCGAGGAGGCAGAGCCACACTCCTCCCACCCTGGAGGGCTCCAAGGCATGAGCTGTCACTTCTAGTCTGGTCTGCAGGGACAGAGAGAGGGCACCCAAGCTGGAGGGACAGTGTGGCTAGTGAGACGCCTGTCTCCTTCTGCCAGGCTGGGCAGATGGTGGGGGCTTTGAGGAGAGGGCTCTGCATGGATCTGGCTTTCTTTCCAGCAGAGGTGTGGGGGAAAGCCTTCTCTACATGCAGTCTTGAGGAGCATGAAGCACTTTCATCTGTGGAAGGAAGCACAGTTGTGGCATTACACACCCTCAGGACACTGCAGAATTCTGGAATCTCAGAGGCCCAGCCCACTGGAATGTTATAAAAGTGAGTCACGGAGTTTTTGACTTTTAAACCACACTCCTCGCACTGTGGCTACCAGCTCCATGTGGTTCTAGAGCACTTGGAATCTGCCACTAGCGGGAAGACACTGGATTCTGAGGACCTTTGTGCAAACCTAAGAATCAGAAGACACCACACTGATAATTTCCTCACATTAATTCCACATCAAAAATGATAACAGGGAGTTAGCTCAGTAGAATAATCACTTGCCTGGCAAGTGGAGGGTCCTGAGTTCAATCTCCAGTACTGCAAAAATAAGACAAAAAACCATTTGAGGATGTTGGGTTAAATATGATCTATTTCTAAAATTAATTGCACTTGTTTCTTTGATGTTATTTGTTTATTTTTTTGAGACAGGGTGTCACTGTGCGGTTCAGGGTGGGCTTGAGCTCACTTTGTAGCCCCAAGCTGGTCTCAAACTTGCAACAGTCCTCCTGCCTCGGCCTCCCAAGTACTGGGATTACAAGTGTGTCTCACATGCCTAGTTTACTTTGATGTTTTAAAATGTGGACTGGGGCCGTGTAGCTCAGCACTGCAACATGTGCCTCTCTATATCCCCAGTACAACAAAGCAACAAACAAAAATGTGGCTAATACTTTATGGCATAGTTGTGTTTGGTGTGTAAATACCACATTTTCTGCATCCATTCATCTCTTGTTGGACGTGTGGACCACTTAGCTGTTATGAATTGTGCTGCTCTAAACACTGGGATGCACACATCAGTGTAATATGATGTCATTAATCCCTTTAGGAAGATACATAGAAGGGGATAGCTCAGTTGAGTAGAACTTATTATGTTTTTAATGGAATTTCTAATTTTAGCTTTCTTTCTGGTAGTGGGATTAAACTCAGGGCCTTCATGCTGATCTACATTCCTAGCCCCTTTTATATTTTGTTTTGTTTGTTTGTTTATTTATTTATTGAGATAGGGTCTCCCTATATAGCTCAAGTTGGCCTTGAACTCACTATGTACCCCAATTTGGCCTGGACTCACAGTGATCCTCCTGCCTCAGCCTCCCTACTGCTGGGATTACAGGCATGTACTACCATGTCTGGCTAGGAGGGGCCTTTTTTTTTTTTAAAGGAAGGGCCTTTTTAGTGATAGGAATTCCAAGGCAGCACTGGGGATGCTGCTGGTTCAAGGGTCCTCATTCAGAGAACAATCAGGGAGGGCTTCTTGGAGATGCAGGTGGAAATGGGAAGAGATATGGAAGGAAGGGCTTTTAAGCAAAAGAAACCCCAAACCCAAAATTTATGGTCCCTGCCTGCCTGGTATACAGGGGTCAGAAGATGATAGGGCAGGCAGATTAGCTGACCTGGGCAGTCTAGGAGCTAACCAGAGAGAGAGAGAGAGAGAGAGAGAGAGAGAGAGAGAGAGAGAGAGAGAGAGAGAACAGAAAACTTAGCAGTTTAAGGAAGTGCTGGGTAAAAATAATGGCAACAGCTCTTAGAATTTATTACAGCTATAGCTGTAACTGGCACCGTGCTAAGCCATTTGCTAATATCTCATTTAATCCTCTCAGCAACACCATAGGCTGAGTATTATCTGCATTCAAGAAACACTGGAAGCCACAGTAGAGGAGGGTGAGTGAACAGTGGACCTTTTGCCCTCAAGTTTAAGTGCTGCTGGAGGGTAGGCTTTGCAGAGATGGAGGCGGAGCTCAGGGGAGGATGAGTAAATGTGATTGTGTGTGTTTTGTTGCTTCCTTCTCTTTTCCCTCCTTCAATCCCAACTCTTCCTGGGCAGATCCAGCCCAGACAGGCTGGAGTGGAGGCAGGGCCTTGGAATGGTAAGAATTCCCATGCCTGTTGGAGCAGATAGCCAGAGATGTAAGCTGGCTACTGTGCCTGTCCAAGGCCAGCTTCCTTCCCCTTGGTCTGCTCTACTCCTCCCGTAAGAACCAGCCCTGATGCTAGACCTGACCTCTAGGACCTGCACCTTTTGAGGGTTTGTTTCCCACTCATCACCTCCCCACTTCTGAACCATGCAGCCAGAATGTGAACAGTCCTGGGCCTCCTTGATTCCATTTTAGCTCTGTCTCCAGCTCTGTCTCTCAGTCTGGGCAGCCCCTGCCCTGTCTTCCCTGGGCCTCAGTTGCTCCATTTCTATAAGAGAGGAGAATTGGACTATTTTGACTAGTTCAGGCATCATAAACTGAGATGGCAGCAGAGTCCAGAAGAATAGTGCAAACACATAAAGTAGGGCTAATCTGGGGCCGGCGAGATGGTTCAGCGGTTTAAAGCTCCTGCTTAGGAGGGCTCGGGCAACTGCGGGGACTGCGGTTCGATCCCCGGCACCACATGCTGCGCCAGCGCCACCACCAGGGCAGGCTGAGCCAGCCACAAAATGAATAAATAGAGAAACAAACAAACACAACAAGCAAACAAATAAATAAATAAATAAAATTTAAAAAAAAAAAAAAGTAGGGCTAATCTAGCTATGGTGGTATACACCTGTAATCCCGACTCTTACGAGGATGAAGCAGGAGGATCATGGCACGTTTGAGACCAGTTTGGGCTACAAAGTGAGCTCAAGACCAGCCTGAACTACATAGCAAGACCTTGTCTCAAAAAGACAAAAAAAACAAAAAACAAAGTAGGGCTGTGGCTCTGTGATGGAATGCCTGCCTGCCAAGATACCTGAGACCTTGAGGCTTTTTTTTTTTTTGCAGGACCGGGGTTCAATCTCACAACGTTGCACTTGCCAGCAGGCACTTGTGCCATGGAGCTATCTCCCAGCCCCATGTTTCATTTTTTAGATTAGGTGTTATGGTTTGTGTCTAGATGTTCCCCCACAGCCTCAAGATGTCATAGAGTGGACTTCTAGAGTTTGTGACTAATTCATGATCCAATGCTAGGATTATGGGTGTGAGTGCTATACCCGCCCTAGGACAGATAGCCTGAATGCTGTATAAGGGAGGGAAAGAGGCTTGTTCTGTGCTGCTGCTGCTGCTGCTGCTGCTGCTGCTGCTGCCGCCATTTTGCTCTTGCTGTTTTGCTTTGCCATGAACTATTACTCTCTGCAATGTGCTGCTCTGCCTTGGAGCCATCTGAGTATGGACTAAAACCTCTAGAAACTGTGAGCTAAATAAGCCTTTCCAGGCTGGCAAGATAGCTCAGCAGTCTAAAGCGCCTGCTTAGGCAAGCTTAGGCAACCCTAGGCACCTTGGTTCAATCCCCGACACCACATGTTGTGCCAGCCCCACCCCCAGGGCAGGCTGAGCTGGCCATAACATAAAGTTTATTTTTTTTTAAAGTCTAAATAATAAATTAAAATAAATAAGCCTTTCCAGGGCCAGGAAGATAGCTGTGTGGCACAGTGCCTGCCTGGCAAGTGCAAGGTCATGAGTTTGAACCCTGGTCCTGCATAAATAAATAAATAAATAAATAAATAAATAAGCAAGCCTTTCCCTCCTTAATCTTGGGTGTTGGGTATTTTGTTCCTACAGTAGGAGAAAAGTAATGGAGACACCAGGTCTTGCTATGTAATTTAGGCTGGCCTAGAACTTGCAGTGATTTTTCTCCTTCAGCCTCCCAACATTGGGATTACAGCCAGGAACCACCACAGCCTGGCGTTTAATCACTAGCCCAAAACAAGCTGGGCATGATGTTGCAGACCATAATCCTAGCACTCTCAGAGGCTGAGGCAGGAGGACTGTAAATTCAAGCTGAGTGTGAACAGTTTATCAATTTAGCAAGCTTCTGTTGCAATATAATTTTTTTTTAATTTAGTACAAGATCTATAGGGTCTCACTCTGTACATTGGACTCATACTGATCCTTCTATGTTTAGTCTTCCAAGAGCTGGGATTACAGGCACATGCCACCACACCCGGTCTCAGTATACCCTAGGGGCTGGGTCAGCATGCCAGAGATCAAACCCCAAAACCTGCTGCTGTGCCTGATTTAATCTGCTGAGCTATTTGGCTGGGCTCCCCTAAAATTTTTTTTGAACTTTTTTTTTTTTGGCTTTTTGAGACAGGGTCTTGCTATGCAGTTCAGGCTGGTCTTGAGCTCGCTTATGTAGCCCAGTCTGATCTCAAACTTGCACCAATCTTTCTGCTTCAACCTCCCAAGCATTGGGATTACAGGCATGTGCCACCACACCCAGCTAAAGAACTCCCCCCCAACACACACACTGGGGTTTGAACTCACGACACTGCACTTGCCAGGCAGGCACTTGTGCCACGGAGCTATCTCTGCAGCCCCCTGACATTTTTTATATTTTATTTTATTTTAGTTTTTGCGATACTGGGGATTGAGCTCAGGACCCTGTGCTTGCCAGGCAAGTGCTTACTCTTCTGAGCTATCTCCCCAATCAAAGGGGAAATGAACATTTTTTATATTTTATTTTATTATATTTTTTCCAAAAAATTTTTTTTTAAGACTGGGAGGTATAACTCAGTGTGAAGGCTCTGGGTCCAATCCTCACCACCAAAAAGTGGATGGCACAGGCCACCCTGCCCTTCTATCCACTGCCTTAGCCTGCCCTGGCCTCCACCTGGTCCTGTTACAGGGTACTTTGAGCCTCTAGCTGATCTGGTTATTGCAAACCACCAGGGTAAGGGATGCTTCTTTTTTTTTTTGCGGAACCAGGGTTCAAACTCATGACCTTGCACTTGCCCAGCAGGCACTTGTGCCACAGAGCTATCTCCCCAGCTCCTTTAGGGGTACTTTGCTTAGCCTGTGGTGCACATCATGCTGCACATAGTGAGAGGGTAAATTAACCGCCCGCCCTTGTTTGCAGAAGGACTTTGTGTTTCTGTGCGGAGTGTGAAGATCTTTTACCCCCTTCTCAGTTATCTAAGTCCAGTGAAACCCTCTTCCTTGGACTTGAAAGCACTGAGCCCATTGGCCTCAAGACCTTTTCCTTGCAACGTAGTTCTCCTGCAGGGTGACCAAAGCTCCATTTCCTCTTCTATAAAACCTCTAGCATGTCTACCTTTCAAGGCTCTGCTGTGGGGCCTCCAGGAGTTGGTATAAGAACAAGAAAGTGCTTTATTAAAAGCCAGAAAAATAGCAAGTTATGTTGATGGTACATCTTTAATCCTGACACTCAATTCAGAAAGCTCAGGCAGGAGGATTGCCATGAGTTTGAGGCCAGCCTGGGCTATATAATGAGTTCAACACCAGTCTGAAATAAATGGTGAGACCCTGTCTTTAAAAAGTCTGGTATAAGCCGGGCGTGGTGGCACATGCCTGTAATCCCAGCACTTGGGAGGCTGAGGCAGGAGGATCGGTGTGAGTTCGAGACCAGCCTGGGCTACAAAAGTGAGCTCAGGGCCAACCTGAATTGCATAGCGAGACCCTGCCTCAAAAAGACCAAAAAAAAAAAAAAAAAAAAAAAAAAAAA